>VZSE01009374.1:0-149637 GCA_013398275.1 Promerops cafer | reverse complement strand
GGCCCGCCCCCGGCCCGCCCCGCCGCCCCTTTGTCTGCGGGAGCCCGGGCTGCGAGCGGGGGCGGGGGGTGCTCCGCGGCGCTGCGGCTCGGGGCCCGCTTTTTTCCCCCCAATATTTTTCCCTTTTCCTCCCCTCTCCTTTTTTATTTTTCCTGGTTTTCTTTTTTTTCCCTTCCTCACCCCTCCCTTGTCGTATCCCTCGCTCCCTCCCGCCGCTGCCGCTCCTCGCCCTGTTCCGGGAGAGCCGCCCAGAGCCCCGGTGCTGCTTCGCTGTCCCCGCTGGCAGAGCCGCCACCGCATTTTGTGGGGTCCCCCCTCCCCAGGGCCCCCTCTGGTGCCCCCAGCCCTGCGGGCAGCGGCGGGAGCGCTCCCGGGGCTCCCCCGCCTCCCCGGGGCCGCGCACACAGACCCCGCTTTGTCTGACCGCTCGCTCCCACTCGTCATCCCGTGTTTGGGTTGCAAATACTGCAGGGGAGATGTTTAACCCAAACAAGCGATCGTGTTCCTTGACTTTCAAACGGGAGGACAACTCCTATAATTAATTACCAGTGTATTTATTAAAAACCTCGACTCTCAGGCATTAACTCCTTGGCAGCAAACTCTTGAAAAATCTCTAATTTTCACCGGTGGCTTCCTTCCAAATCAGCGCGGCTTAGAACAGCCTCTTTTCAAATCTGTTCGGAGTTTTCTTCCGAGATCCTCTCCCCAGAGTTTGCCGATTAATTTCCAGCCCGGCTTTCCAGATAGCCAAAACCGGAAGCCGGGACTGGGACGAAGGGAAGCTATTAACCTGGATGTCAAACAAATGCAACACTAATCTCTTCCAAATGGAGCCAAGCGGAGATAAAGGAGAAAAAGCAACTCTACAGCCATGATCCTTCATTTTCAATCTAGGAAGGAGGATCTCTCCGACGAGCAGAAAACAATTGTTTCATGTTCCAAGGAAAGTTTGGGGGTGGTTTCTAAGAAGAAATTCTTTCATCCCGAGGTGCTGGCTGCCCACAGCTCGGCCCGGCTGTGCCCCTGGGCCAGGGCAGGGTATGAACAGTGCCATCCAAGAGGCAGCAGCATCCCCACGCTCCAGCCTCACCGTCAGAGCTGCACCCTGCCCTGGGAGTATCCAGCTCTCAGCCCACACTCCCCATGCCCTGAGGAGGTGCTTTCTCAGAATGATTTTCTTGATCTTTTAGCTCTTCACGAAGCGTTTCTGCCCTCCAACAGCACCCATGGGCAGGAATCACGAGGCTACTGAAGGCAGTGGAGTCGTGCCAGGGATAATTTTGGTTGACTCAGTCCCAGCCTGCCGTGTGAGGTCAGGTCTGTAGGTAGATGACAACAGAGGAGTTTATTATATGTGCATAATTAAAGCTGCGAGCCACAGCCTAGCTTTTTTACCGAGTAATAAAAAGCGTTCTTGGCCCCTGGACACTTGGGAACAATCCCTGCAGCTGCAGAGCCAGGCTCTGCGTGGGAGGTGTTGGAGCAAGTTCGCTCCTCGCCTGCCTCTGCAGCAGCCCAAAGGGCTGATGGCAGAGGTATTTGTGAGAGCAGGAAAAATAAAAACAACCAAAACCTGTGCAGCCAGGCTCAGGAGGAGCTTGAACCCAGCACACGCTGGTGAGCTGTGAGCTCCAGATTGTGCAAACTGTCCTGCAAGAGGATGGGCGGTGTGGAGAGGAGCCAGATGCTGTTTTCAAGGTGGACCTAAAGCTAAAAAAGGGAGCTTGGATAATTAAAGAGGTTGGATTTAGTGCTGGAGCTGGTGCTCCCCTCTCCTGCCTCTTGGCACTGCTGGGAATGGCAGGCAGGGAATGGCAGGGAATGCCGGCCGGCCGGGCAGGGCAGGGCAGAGGCTGACACCACCCTCTGCTGGGGACTCCGCTTCTCTCCGCTCCCCCTGACTTGGCTCCAGGCGCTTCTGTTCGAGTTCCTCGCCCGAGAGAAGCCCCGGAGGTGGCTGGATGCACCGGGAGATGCTGCCGGGGGAGCACTGTGCCTTTTCACCCCCAAACGTCTCCGTGTGTTCAGACGAGGAGCCTGGCAGGCAGCCCCCATGGCTCGGGTCCCCATGCACGGGGAATGTGGGGGGGACCTGGCTGGTGAAGTGGTGGCAGTTTGGGAACGTCACAGAGCTCGCTGGGGACATCCCAGTCCTGCATGGAATAGGCAAAACTAATGTAAGGAGGGGAGGAGGGAAAGAGAGAAGGAAGGAAGGAAATTAAATGCACTAACACGTATGAGGACACCATACCTTACAAATCACCCCCCAACGCCCTGGGACATGGCCACATTCCCAAGAAAGGTGTATTTTCTGCAATGTTTGGTGCCACTCCAGGGTTCACTACGTGCAGAGAAGCAGCCACAGTGCAGCCCCTCTGAAAATATCCCTTAAACACCCGGGACACACCGCCAGGAAATCCTGTTTTCCCAGCCAGGCAGTGTCTGTGGATTGCCATTGCCACCTTCTGGATTAGTCCAAGCGTGCACCAGCCTGTCCCGGAGCCGTGCTGGCTGCCAGGGGACGTGTCTCCAGCTGGAGCCAGGGTCCCCAGAGCAGGAGCCGGCCCGGCTGCTGGCACGGCAGCTGTCACACAGCCTACGTGCCATTTGCAACACGCCCTTAGATTTTGTGATCTCCTTTCACCGACTATTTTAGGAAAGCTGTGCAAGCCCCAGCTCGGCAAACCTCACAGCCAGGGGGGAATCACAGGGCCACCGAAGTGTTCAGCTGCTGGGTGCAGACGATAATCCTCTGTCTGGCTCATCACACACCTGATCTACCTGCCCAGACAAGGTGCACCACGCCACGGTCTCTGCAATTATCCTCCTGCTAACGGCGCTGCCAGCAGAGCTGTGTCCCTTTCTGCAGGAGCCACCTCCTGGAGCTGCCCACGGAGGTGAGGGCTTGTCACCACGGAAAGGAGCAGGAAAATGAACCTGGCACAGCTCCCTGCAAGGCAGAAGGGATGAACTGGATTCTCCCCTTGTACTGGAGCAACGGGAGCGCTCAGCCGCAGGTGCTCCTTGTTTAGCTGAGTGCAACTCCACTGGTAAAGGATTCTCACCCCAGGCACCAAGCAGGTGCAGCTGGCACTTTCCTGGGCCTTTCTCTGTGGAAGAGCCTGATTTTGGGATGGCCCAGCTGTGCTGAATACCAGCAAGCACCAGTTAACAGCTCCCAGTGCCATCACCGCGCTGCTGGGACACCCTCGCTAATTAAGCATCCTCCACCGGGCTCCACACCAACAGGTTTCCCATCAAAATCAGACAGACCTGGAGAGTTCACAGCCCTGGGAGCTGGGCAAGGGGAAAAGAGCCCAGCCCAGCCCCACGGCACAGCCCGAGGCAGCTCGGGGACAGCAAAGCAGAGATTTCCTTGGAGGAGGCTGGAGAGGAGCAAACCATTGACTGAGCAGCACCTGGATCTCACCTCATCCCTTCCACTGCTGCCGCCTCCATGGTTTATTTGGGGAGGGTCCTGACTCTGGGGGCTCAGCAATGGGCCGAGCAGAGGGGTCAGAGCAGTTGGTGGCTGTTGGAGCTTGGCACGTTCCAACCCTTCCCCTCTCCCCTCTCAACAGTGCACCCATCCCCCTTACCAACTTCTGTTAGTCTGGTGATAACAGAGCCAGGAATTTTACAGACAGGACCAAGAGAGCCTTAAAAAACCCAAATGGTGTCCACTAAAGGATTCTGCACTTTTTTTCTGCAGCTTCCACGAGGGCTGGCTTCTCTGCACTAGCAGGAAGCAAATTAAGCAGCAGAGTTGGGATATTTCTGATAATAAACATTTTAATAGTGTGGTCATTCTTTTTTTTTTTTTTTTCTTCCCTCTTCTTTGTGCTTGGCCTAAATCTCCTGGGAACAGGGAATTGCAGCATGCCTTCCCTCTGACGGAAGTAAACCACAACCTCTTGTTTGTGCCCGTGGAGGCCGGGAGGAACAACCAGGAGTAGTTCTGGAGTAGCTCTGCTGGGATAAATGCATCGGCTGCTTCGCAGGAGATTAGATGGCGCTGCCTTCACAGGAGATAAGAAGATTGAGAGCTTAAATTTAGCATCATCAGGAAAAGAATAAGCCCTGCAGCTCTCTTCGAAACATATTTCGCACTGTGCTGGCCAGGGGGCAGGCGGGATAAGGAGAGGCGCCGGGGCAGACAGCGCTGAGGGGCGGAGGTCGAGGAGGGGCTGCTCGCTCACGCTCCTTTCCCCCGCAGGTGACGGCGGCATGAGGCTGGCAGCACACAGGGGTGTCCCCTGCCTGTCCTCACCTCACTGGGGAGCCCAAAGGGGCACAAAGGGTGCCTGCACCTTCCCAGCGCACACGGCTGCCCCGCAGCCACCCACGAGAAAGGAGAGTGGGCTGGAAATCCCAGCCTGTGGCAGCCGGGAGAGCCCCTCTCCCAAGGACAGCACTTGGGAGGACCCCCCCAGTTCAGCCCCAGTGCTCCCAGTATGGGCTCAGCACACGCTGGACTGGGTGTCCCTTTAAAACACTGCGCACCCAGTGCTGGGTGACACGCGTGGGACTCTCGCACCCACTGCGGGGGCTGCACTGCCATCCCCGGATCCACAAATCCACTTTGGGGACCCCACTGCCATCCCCGGACCCGCACATCCCACTCGGGGTACCCCACTGCCATCCCGGGACCCCACTGCCATCCCCGGACCCGCACATCCCACTCGGGGTACCCCACTGCCATCCCGGGACCCCACTGCCATCCCCGGACCCGCGCACCCACTCGAGCCGTCCCCCCCGCTCGGCGCCNNNGGGCCGGGGGCTGCGGGACACCCGCGGGGGCCGCGGCCGGTGCGCGGTGCCGCTGGAAGGGTCTGCGGGCGGGCGGGCGGGGGGCACGGAGAGGGAGGCTGGCAGGGCGGGGACCCCCGCTGCCAGCCCCTGGGGTGACCCTGCTGTGCCCCGCAGGTGCCGTCGGGAGGTGCCGGCCCCCCCCGGCTCGGGTACCACAAGCAGGGCCGAGCAGCATCTTCTCCTGCATCCCTGAGCACGTGACGTGCCGGGCTCCCGTCCGTCAGCGGGGAGAGGCCACGCACGGGCCTGGGCAGCGCTGACCTCTGGGCTCCGACCTCTGGCGGCCTCGGGATCCATTCTGCCGGGAATTCAGCTCATCCAGGCCCGCTCAGCCTGTCCTGCCTGGCTGCAGAGCCGCCGCTCGCACCCGTGGAGATGCTTCCTGGACTGTCAACAAACAGCACGTGTGGGCCCTTCCCAGCATGAAGCTCGCAGCAGTGGCACCGCTGGATAAGCTCTCAGAAGCCCTGGCGTGGTTTTTAAGCAAGGCCAGGCTGCCTGCTGTGATTTTAGGGCCCTGCTCCCTCTCCTGAGCGGTGCCAGCAGCTCGTGGATCCCAAGAGCCGTCCCCTGGGATGTTCTCCCTTGAGCTCCAAGCAGCAGCCATCGACCTGGACAGGCCCAGCGGGGATTATTTCGGAGCTGGTGGGAAGGAGCTCCCGCTCGTGGAGCTCTCCTGGGGCAGATGAGTGACCCGGTGATGAACGGGAGGGTGCCCCTGCCCGAGAAAGCCTTGTCCGAGGGCTACGCCCGGCTGAGGTACAGGGACACCTCCCTGCTCATCTGGCAGCAGCAGCAGCAGAAACTGGAGTCAGCTCCCCCCAACACCTACCTGAGCCGCAGCAGGAGCATGTGGTACTCGCAGTACGGCAACGAAGCCATCCTGGTGCGGGACAAGAACAAGCTGGATGTCTCCAGGGACACGGGGCAGTCCAAGTTCTGTGCTATTATGTAATCCCCCGGGGGAATCCGCAGGAAGCAGAGCTGGGGGAGGTGGGTGTGCACCACCCTCTCACAGCCCTGCACGGGAAGCAGCGTTCCCAGGAGGGGCCGGGAAGTTTGGTTGTTTCTGTTTGGTTTTGCTGTTTATAGACTCCTGTTCTGCATGTCCCTGAGTGTGTGCAGCAAACGCAGTCTCGCTGGGGAGCTCTCAAGCCCTGCTGCTGCCCAGCATCTTGGCAGGGGCCGTGCTGGACCATGTGTTGCTTCTAAGTGGCTCGTGTGCCCTCAGAAGCACCTGCTGGCACTTGGGCACCGTCCCCAGCCACCCTCACTGGCCAGTCCTGGTGCTTTCCAGAGCTCTGGCAATGCTGGCGGGACAGAGGCGAGCTCAGATCTGTTCCCATCAAGGCTGTGGTTTTAAAAAGTTGATCTCCAAAACCATGTGGCCATTACTTGTTCTGTTTGCCCTGTCTTCCTTTAATTCCTGCCCTGAAGTGGTCTCCTCCAGCCAGGGAATGGAGTGGTTTATTGTGGGAACAGGGAGAGAAGATGTTGAGAGTTTAATACAAGCCTTCAAAACACCTGGTAGGAAAGGTGTGCTGGAGTTTCATGCCAAGCAAAGGGCCCCCTCTGATCCCACAGTGTGGGATCATGGAAATAACAGGAGTTCTGGAGTCAGGGGAGCTGACTCCCTGGCAGATCCCTGGCCCAGCTTCAGGAACAGATCCCCCAGTGAACCACCTGAAAGGGAGGGACAGGCCCAGGAAAGCAACAGCAAGAAACCCCTGTAAATACACACAGATCCTAAGGGACACGAGGAAACTCCTACGCAGCACAGACCCACTGCTGAGATGGGCTGCAGAAGGAAAGAGGCCGCTGGAGTTTGCTTTGCATTCGAGTTTTAACGCATGCAGTAGCTTGGAAGGGTTTAACTTCTAGTTCAGGTTGGATTGTAGGTTTGGTGCATGTATTTTTAAAAGTTGTGTCTGGGATTGTTTCGATTAAGTGGAGGATTTGAGGAGGGAGAAGCACTGCCCTGCTTGGGCACAGAGGCTGCTGCTTTCAGGTTTAAGTTTCTGCTGAATCCCGACTTGCTCAAGGCAAGATCACGCTGAGAAACTCAGCCCAGCAAGCACCTGAATCTTTGTTAAAAACACAACTACCACTTCCAGGGGTGTGAATTACGTACCCAGGGTTCAGCATGAAAGTTCTTCTTCAGGGTTCTGCCCTTTCTGTCCTGCCTAGGCCACGTGTCCGACCCAGCAGAGCCTGGGCACAGGCTTAGCTCCAGGCAAATCAGCATTTGATGTCAGCTTCAGGATGGATTATTTACCTGCCTATTATTAGGCACAGTCATTACTTCTGTTCTACTTATCTAAAACCTCCTTTGCATTTTTTCAAGCACTTTATTTATTTATTTTATTTTTAATACGGTGAAGAATCTCTTCCACCTCTCCCGTGTGGGTGAAATACTACAACAAACACACAGACACTCAACCTTGCTGAACTCAATGTACTGAGCAGAACACACCTGTTCTAGAGTGAAATCATAGAGGTTTGGTGTACTCAGCCCTGCTCCATAGCACTGCAAACACTGGGCAGCTCGTTGTTTTTTAAAAGCACTATTTCTGCATGTGTTGGTGTTTGATACCTTGTGTGTGTGTGCTCATAGATTTAAACCTGCTGGACCTCGCTGCTTTGCAGACCCGTGCATTGCTCTGCACACAAATAACCCTCTTGGTTTTGTTAGGACTAGCTCTGGAGGAGAAACAATTCAGTGAATAAATGTTTTTCAACCAGGTGGAAGCGTTCAGTGAGATTCACAAACCCAGCGAGGCTCGGCAAGGTGCCGGGGGAGCATTGCCAGGGGTGTGTGACCCACCTGGGCCTCCAGCTCTTGGCTGAGTGAACAGGAGATTATTTACTCAACCAGGCTGGAGGCTGGGCCCAGAGCTCCCCTGGGAACTGCAGGTGGATTCACCTGGAGGAGCAGGAGAGGTGGGTTCCAGGCCAGCCCTGGGGAGCACGTGAACTCTGGGAGTTTAAGGAACAGCACATCCCCCAAACCAGCTGTTCGTTTTCTTTTCTTATAGAAAAAGAAATCCAACACTTATTTTGTTTTTAATTTCAGTAAGGAAGATGCTTATTTTGGGTATAATCAGTCTCTTTTTGTTAACGTGGCTGGTAAACCAAAATTCAGTTATTTTGCAGAGTGTTAATTGGACTCTACAAGACTAAACCCGTAAGAATGTGCATAAATTCTTCCAGGATGGAGGCTGGATGTGACAGTGCAGGAAGAAGAGGATGAGTTGTCCTTCCATCTCTGTGAATGTGACTGTAGTTTTCCATTTCTGTGTGTCACTGGTCACAGCAGGGTTGTGGAGTGGCTGCTGTGGCTGTTCTGTGAGCCAGTTGTGTGGTGATGATGCACTCGTTTCAAACACTGTTGTAGCCTCTTTGATAAAGTGCATTAAAATGATTTGAATGCAGCTTTGTGAGTGGCTGTTTTCCCCCTGCATGTCCAGGGCTCTGGCACAGGTGACAGCTTTTGGCATTCCCCACCTGGCAGGGAGGAATTCCCTCAGTTACTGGTGGGGCTCCCAAGCCCCACCACTGCACTGGGAGCTGCAGGGGAGGCTCCTCCAGCTCCCCAAGCAGCACTTTCAGGATAAGGAAAGCCTCTGGATGTCACACTGAATGAGGGAATTATCAAAGTTGGAAAAGACCTCGGAGATTGTCACATCCAGCCTGTGATCCCCACCTTGTCAGCAGCCCAGAGCTCTGAGTGCCACGTCCAGGCCATCCTTGGGCACCTCCAGGGATGGGCACTCTGCACCCCTCTGGGCAGCCCCTGCCAAGGCTTTCCTGAGGAAATTGCTCCTGATGTCCAGCCTGAACCTCCCCTGGTGCAGCTCGAGGCTGTTCCCTCGTCCTGGCCGTTGTTGCCCGGGAGAGAGCAAACCCCACCTCACAACCTTGTTCCAGGCAGCTGTAGAGAGCAAGGTCTTCCCTGAGCCTCCTTGTCCTCCAGGCTGAGCCCTCTCAGCTGCTCCTCCCAGGACAGACTTCCCAGACCCTTCCCCAGCTCTGTTCCCTTCTCGGGACTCATTCCAGCCCCTCANCACCCCTCTGGGCAGCCCCTGCCAAGGCTTTCCTGAGGAAATTGCTCCTGATGTCCAGCCTGAACCTCCCCTGGTGCAGCTCGAGGCTGTTCCCTCTTGTCCTGGCCGTTGTTGCCCGGGAGAGAGCAAACCCCACCTCACAACCTTGTTCCAGGCAGCTGTAGAGAGCAAGGTCTTCCCTGAGCCTCCTTGTCCTCCAGGCTGAGCCCTCTCAGCTGCTCCTCCCAGGACAGACTTCCCAGACCCTTCCCCAGCTCTGTTCCCTTCTCGGGACTCATTCCAGCCCCTCAATGTCCCTCTTGCAGACCTGGCCCTAGGATTCAGGGCATGACCAGTGAGAGCTGAGCCTCAATCATGTCCTGTGTGTTCTCACCCTCCTCCCAGCCTGAAGAAACAGCTCTGCTTGCTGCCCCCGGAGATAACTCACCTGCAAATGGCACAGAAACGTCCTCACCTGCCTCCCAGGAGATCGTTCAGGGGACAGGTTGAACAAGCAGCCCCTGTGGGAGTGTCACTGCTCCAAGAGCAGAGTGAAACAGCTTTGCTGAAGCCCTGGAAAGGCAGTGAGCAGGACAGGGTTGGAGAAAGATTAACCCTGGGGCAGCCTGGCTGTGGTAACCCCACCTCACACACCAACCAAACAGCAAATCCAAGCCCAGTCCTCTCCGATGACCAAAATAGATCCTGGCCCCCACAGAGCAATGCCAGGACTCTGCTGGCACCAGCTGCTCCAGGTCACCCTGAGCTCACAGCCAGCCCTGGCTCCTGGAGCAGGTGACAAAGTCCCTCTGCTTCCTGCAGGTCCTGGTGGCTCTCAAGAAGCCAGCAGCACACCTGGGTGACATCTGATCTCCTTTCAGCCCAACTTACCTCAGTCAGGAGCAATTCTCACAGAATTTGGGACCCTGCAGACTGCAGGATGCTGGGAAGAGCTCAAGCCCTTCCCTGGCTGCCCTGGGACGTGGCAGCAGCTGAGTTTCCCTCACCAAAAAAGGGGATTTAAAGCACTTTTATTCCAGGTACTCAGCTGTGATTGGAACACCCCAGAGCTGCCCCCACTCGGAGGCCCTTTGAGTCTGACATTCCCCAAAACAACTTCCAAATTATTCCAGGACTTGTGGCACCTGGATTCAAGATCCTGATGTTTGGCTCCTGGCACTGCTCAGTCCAGGTTTGAGTGCCACACCTGGAAAAGATGAGGAGAGGGGAAAATACGGGATCAAACTGCACACACCAAACAATTTTTCTTTTTATTATGAAAACAAAACGAATGCCCCAGGACCAGGGTCCGTGATTACCAGTAACATCAAAGATTACTTTCTAACTCTTTTTTTTTAATTCTGTTTTGTTTGAGGCCAGCAATTTGCAATAAACAAGCTAAACTACTTACATTGACTCATTTCTTTTCAATAACTGACATTTACAGGAATATACTAGAAATGGCACTAAAAAGTTTTAAGAAAAAGAGTTACGGTAAATTTGCATGCACATCATACAGAAAAGTAACAATTTCTCTTTTTTTAAATATTAAAAAAACCCCAAAATAACAAAACAAAAAACACAACAACAAATCTTTCTGGATTGGTTATGCCAGTATCAGGGCTGTGTTCTAAGTGGCCTGTGTCAAATCCTAGCTGGTGGTTTAATTTATTTTTTAAAAATGACATTTTAAAAAGATATGCAAATACCATTTTCTTTACAAAATGCAGCTCAAGCAAGATAACGCTGCTGTGTAAGGAATCCTAAATTTCTCTTTACTGATGCAGAGCCTGCCCACAGTTAGCCCTAGTGGTAACTGCTCAGGGTTGAGAAGAGACTGAGAATTTAAAATCCAGTACTAAAAAGGTTGTGGTTTGCCTTTGTCATGCCCCGATCCCTTCCCCTCAGCTCCAACCCCAGCTTTAAAAAAAACCATTCCTTTCAAAACAAGGAAAAAACCAAAATTAAAAACTGCTCTAAAAGTCCTCAAAGCAGAGAAAGAACTAGATTAGGTAACTGCAGTCTGCTTCTACCACATAGAGAACAGGGGAGAGAGCTCAGGGGGAACTCAGCTGGGGATTTCCACACACAGAAATGATGTTTGTGTGTGTTTGGGGGTCACCACCCTCCCAGCAGTGACACAGCCCTGAACCATCACTCCTACACTTAACGAGGTTCAAACCACATCAGTCCAAAAATTGAAATGATTTTGTTGTGTAGATGACACATTTGGTGTGCAGAGAGCTGAGAGATTCCTTCGGTCGCTGGGATGGGGATCTCCCTCTGGTCCCACTGAGCCACGAGACAGGCTGAGTTTACAATCAGAGAAAAGGTTCACAAAGTTTTTAAAAGGTGCAGTAATGCTGGTTGATTGAGAAAGGTCTGGTCAGATATTTTGTCAAAACAGGAATTCGTCCGAAAAAAGCAGTTTCAATAAAACTCTGTGTGTATGCATACATATGAAATCATACTGATTTCAGTGAAGTTTCCCCTGGAAAACAAAGTTAAACTTTGTTCATTCAAGAAAAATTCTACCATAAAAATTTTAATTTTTTTTTCCTTTTTTTTTTTTTAATTCTTAAGTTTAAAAATGTTCTTTCAAACGTTGCGTGTTCGATCGTTGCGAAGTTATTTCGTGCCATCTGGACTGAGGTGTCATGCAATAAAACCCAGTTAAATAAATGCTCTGCTGGTTCAGTTCCCAACTCTTTAGGACTGCTGCTACTTACTCTGGACTGGAAACATCTTTTCTTTCCTGGAGAAACTCAGGATGTACAAGAGGCACCCCCATGGACATGGTGAGGATAATGAGCACTACAAATAAGCTGGGAATGGAAAAGTGTAAGGACAACACTTGCAAGTGAGGAGTCACCAAATTATTCCCTCAGTCATGCCAAAATGGATTTCTCCTTGCTCCATTTCGTTGGGACCACCTCACTTTCCATGCAAAGTTTCCCAATAAGTGGAAGCCCAAGTTGCAGCTGGTGGATCAAAGATGTGCAGGAGGTTCTTCCCATTCCGTGGTGGCCCTGGCAGGTTGTTGTCCTGGAAAAGCCCCAGGCTGGGATGGTTTTCCAGCTCAAACAGGGATGCTCCTCCAGCGCTGAGCCAGCCTCGGGCCATGCCTTTTCCCATCACCTCACACGTGGTTCTCAACCCTCTGGCTCCAACTTTCCCAAGTAATTTTGGTGGGACAGCCCCGTGGCTCCTTGAGGGATGTCTGTGTGCTCCAGGGGCTGTTCCTGGTGTCAGAGGACGGTGACAGAGCTGAAATTCCCAGGTTTGCTGTGGCAGTGATGCTGTCACCTCTGGTTTGTCCTCCCCACGGAAGCCACCACCACAGCTCAGGGCCAAGCACGCAGGAAAAGGTCCCAGGAAGGGAAAACTGGGAGTTTGTTTATCCAAATGCCATGGCAGTGAATTGGTTGCAATTATGCCTTAAAATATTCCTTGGTTCTGATCTCATTCAAGTCGCAGGCAACAGGAGAAACACAGGTGAAACCCAACCCCGTTAAAAAGAAACCCAAGCTCTTAATTAGGTGAATATTACATTTCCTCATAGTAAATTCTGAAAATATATTACCAGGGATCTGTCTGGGGGAAGGTTTTGTAAGGGCATAAATTAAAAAAAAAAAAAAAAATCAATCAGAACTGAACTCCATTGTTAATAGAAAAGAAAAATGATGAATTTCAGTAAAAATCAGAACATTTTTCTTTCAAATGCTGTGGGAAAGAATCTCTGGTTGCCAGCAGATTTTGAGAGGCAGATGCCCAAGTGGCCAGCAACTCACCCTTGGCTGATGGGCAGTGGGTGACTAGCATGGATGCAGCTGGAAGTGCAAACCTTGGAATGCTCAGCCAGGCAGTGATTCCCAGATTCCCAGCACAGTCCCAGCTCCTGAGGCTGGCTGTGCAAAGGAAATCGAGTGCTGGCCTCAAAGGGCCCCCAGGGTCACTCACCTGCAGGGAAAATAAAATCTGGAGCCATTTGCACCACTGGGAGAGCACAGGAAGGTGAATTTTAGGGCTACCCCACAGGAGAAAAGCAGTTTTAGGGGCTGGTGCTGGAGATGGAAAGGCAGAACTTTGTTAAACTCTATATTTTTTTTCTTTACAATAAAAAGAATTTACAATAAAACTTCTGCCCCTCAGATTTGATGTAATTATAGAGCTGGTGTTTTCCTAAAATTGGATTAGAAAAGGATAAAACCCCCATTGTTCTACCAAAAGAAAAAAGAAGGGGGGAAAAAAGACCACTGAGAAAATAAAATTGTATTGAAGTGTATGTCTCCAAAATCTGTACAAAGCAGGAAAAAAGGGGGCTGGGGTGAAAAGAAGAGGGAAAAAAATCTAAAAATGAACACACCAAACATGACAGAGCACCAGACACACAAGAGACTGGACTGTAGCACCTGTAGGTAGAAAGTCCAAGGTATATAAATAAAATCATGGATTTTTATTTGCTTTGTTGTTGTTTGGTTTTTTTTTTAATCTGGTTCAAACCTCATTAAAAGTCTGCCCATCTGCTGGCCTGCAGAACCCCAGCTTTGCTTTTGTTAGGTTTTATTACATTTTAAACGACCAATGGTGTTTAATAAATAAAGTCATGGTATATACATGAAATTAGAGACACTGAAACCAGGGGGTATTGCAGCAGTGCAGGTCAAAACATTAGGCTGGACTGAAAAAAAATAGCAAGCTTTAAAAAAATTTGCTTTTTCTTTTCTTCTCCCTCCCCTCTTTTTCTTCTTTTCATTGAGGTAAAACATTTCAGTGCCTGGAACTTGAACTCTGCCTGACACAGGAGGAGCATCCCCCTTCCAGGAGCTCACCACCAGAATGATGAGGAGAAGGGAGAGAAAACCAAAGCAAACTCAAAAGCCAAAAAAGCCCAAACACACACAAAATCCCTCTCCACTTCCCCTGCCAGCTCAGCCTCAGCTGGAGCTCAAGTGCTGCTTTATTTTAAGCCCAGACTGAGGTGTTTGTCATGGAGAAAATCCCCAAGATGTGCCCAGTAATGGGCACATGACTTGTCCTGGTCACTGCAGGGATCACTCCAGGCTCCAGCTGACAACTTCCAGCCAAAAAAACTCGTGGCAGTTCCATGAAAACTTTCACAGAGAGCGTCCCATTTCCTGGAAATTATCTATTTAATGGTAAAAATAACATTCCCAAGAAGCTTGAGTGTGTGTCCCTTGCTCCCTTCTTCCCAATGAATCCCCAGGAAAAGTGAAGCTTTTGAGTTGAAAACAAAGAAATGCAACCACTTCTATTGCTTGTGTGCTTAAAAGTTAAATTCATGCTTCAAGACCTTCCTGAACAGGTGCCTATGCCTCTACCAAGATTAAAAAAAAAAAAGCATGTTAGCAATCCACAGTACATGAGAATTTTTTTGGATTTTTTTTGTTGTTTTTATGTAAAAAGATGATAGCATCTGACATTTTCATCACACTGTAGACTTGGAGATTAAGAATACTAGTGCTAATAACAAATACACCAACTAGTTCAAAAGCTAACATCTTTCAGATACAGTACCATTTTACAGAGATTTCTTTAAAAAAAGATGGTTTTTACCTTGTGTGAGCCAGGCAGGCTTATTAAAAGAGAATATTCTGGGGAGAGGGAAGGGCTGGGAGGGAAATGTACTACAAACCTTGCAGAATCTTCTATTTATCTCCTGCTAAGAGCTCAAAGTTCTTCCATTTTCGACCAATTTTCTCCAGATCAATGTAAATTTTAGAGACTTTATGCAAAGGCAACTATTTGTCATAAAGTCTAGTCACACACACACACTCAAAGATCTTTGACCTATTAAAAGAGAGCCCCTTCCCCACCCCCCCCCCCAAAAAAAAAAAAAAAAAAAAAAAGGAAGATACCTTTTGTAACACTGAGTTAAAAAATAAAATAAAAAACAAGTCAGAGAAAAGAGAGAGGGGGTAAAACCTGACCACCGTGGCCCGAGAGCAGGGGGTTAGGGAGGGGAGGGGGCACTGCAGAGCAGGGGGGGCAGGGGGTGTCCGTTTGGGGGGTGTCCGAGTGTCCCGGCTCATTCCGAGTCGCTGCTGTCCGAGCTGGAGCCGCTGGAGCTGCTGCTCCCCGACTCGGAGGAGCTGCTGCTGCTGAGGCGGGAGGGGCCTCCCGAGGGAGCCGAGCCGGATTTCTCTGCGGGGAACAAGGCGGGGACGGCGTCACTTGCAGGGAACTCAAACACACGAGGGCTGCCCACGGCCTCCGTCCCCAGCTTGACCCACGGGGTGCCAGCGCGAGTTTGGGATGCACAGAGGAGCTCTGCCGTGGGGCACTGCCACCTCTGTCACCACCCGGGACAGCTTTGTTTGCTCTGGGGGAGCATTTGGAGCATCTTGAGCTACGTGGGGGTTTGGGAAATTTTTAGCCCCGTGTGTTGGAAGCTCTGTGGTGTTCTCTGTGGTGTGTGCTGCACACCAGGTGAACATAGGGAAGATCCACCTCCCTCTGAAGGAGGAATTGCCTCCCAGCCAGCCCTATTTACCACCCAGGAGTTTCCACCTGGCCAGGCACCCAAGCAGCCCCACACAGTAGCTCAGTGCCCAGTGGGAGCTCCCTGAGGGTTTCTGTCACAGATCCAAACCCAAAGCAGAGGTTTTGACCCTGTGACAAAGTCTGTCCACTTTTGGGGTGCTGTTTTTGCATAAACCCAAAGCCATTACCTTTCTTTGCAGGCTTCTTGTTGTTGTTTAGCTGCCCACTGACATCCTGTAACCGTTTTTCTAGTTCTTTCTTCTTTTCCTGAGCTAACTCTTCTTTTGACTTTGCTGCTTGCTTTTTGCCACTGGCAGCTGTGGGGGAGGAACGCAGAGTTTCTGAAAGTGCAGGGATGCAGGGGGAAAGAGTGGACATCACTATTTTACAGGGCATGTACATCTGTGTGCACACTCTGCAGTGACACTGCCGAGATCCAGTGCTCACACAGCAACTACACATCCCAGAGAGAAGACAACACCTGAAGTTGCCTTGCTCATCAAATCACCACCATCCTGTAACATGCAATTTTTTTAAGAGAGATCTTCTGGAAAGTATTTTAGAAGATAGAAATATCCACGTAATAACCTTGTCATTACAGGTTACTTACCGGCCAGTTATATGGTCAATAATTACAGATTTGTAATTACAGAATTGTTACATGGGTTTTCTGCCCTGTAAAATAAAGTGTCCCATTAAAGGTTGTCAGGAGTAAAGCATCTGCCATTAAAACTTCCAATCCCCTCACGCAAGAATCTACTGTGGTTTATGTTGCTCTAAACAGAAAACAAAACAAACAAAGGCAAATTAAAAACCAACTGAGGCAAAGGCTGGTAGACAACAGGAATGTAACTGCATCAGGATGGAAAGGGTGAGAAGGACCAGCAACACTCACACTGCCAAGGAAAGGAAATATTCCTCCAAAGGAGGAGTAATTGAACACAGGTGTTGGCCAGGATTGGAAGCACAAGACAGGAGCCAGATATTTTGCCTGATCCAGCAAGGAAATACCTACATTTCTGTGAGCTGATTTAAAGCAATGGTTTAAAAAAGCAAAAAACCAAGAAATCTGGAAAGCACAGTCCCAAGAGGGAACACTCAGGAGTCCAGCCAGGCTCAGGCATGCCAGGCTCTCACAGGGTGGGTATCTGAGGTTATCTGTGTTACTCTGTGCTCTGGTTCCAAAATTGAAGGATGCTTCCTGTTCCTAAGCACTCTGGAAAATCCTTTCCTGAGCTCTGCCAACAGTGAAGGATTCAGGGTAAAAAAATAGAAATCAAAGCAAAAAGAAAAGTCAAAGTCTGCGCTTTGCTTAGGTCTTCCTGAAAATCCTGGGAGGAAGGAATGGAGATGCTCTGCAAGAGCAAAGAGTAGCTTTTGGGTCATAACCTTAAAAGCAAAACTCCCTTAACCAAGAGGGCCAGGAGCACTTCAGGTAAGTGATCCTACTGCTGTCCAGCTGGAGCTAAACTCTCCAGGGGCTGCAGGAATTCGCTTTGTGGACGAGGCACAAAGTCTGTCCCACACTGAACCACACACTGAGCAGCAGATTGTTCACCCTCTGAACTGACAGAGGGTGAGGCCAAGGGGTGATCAGGACACACAGGAAGAGCAGTTTTGGGGTGAACACACAACTCGGACACGCCCAGAATCCACAGGTAACCTTGTGCAAATCATTTATTGCCTTGGTGGTTGGGATGCCAACCACGTTTTTTGTTTCCTTCCTAATTAGATGCTAAACTATTCAGGATAAGAAACCTGATCCTTCCAGATGTGTGCATGTAACACCTGACACAAAGAGACTGAAACCTTTACAGGGCCTTCCAGAGCCTGGGTAAGTAATAAAGGCATCCCACAGGTCTTGCAGAGGAACACATTGGCTCTCCAGGTCTCTGCAGCAGGACACCATGGGAAGAAAGAACAGAGAAAAATAGGAAGTTTCTGTCCATTTCCTTGGGAGAAAAGAATCTCTAAAAATTCCTGCCATCACATACCCAACAGGTGGATAAGAGAATCTCAATACACATGCCCTGACTCCAAAGCTGAGCCCAAGAGCTGCTGGGGGGAACACGTGCCCCGGGAGGGTGACTTACAAAATGGTTTCCTTTGTTTTTTCTGTAAACAAGATTTCACGTATCTCTCCAGTTCTCGTAACGTTGTGGGCTTCAAGGTTTCAAAATCTATTTCAATCTCGTCGGGATTGGAGTCTCTGAGGGAAGGCTCCCGGGACTGGATGATGTGAACCACCCTGCCCAGCTTCTCCCCGGGCAGGCGGTTGATGTCCAGGCTGAGCTGTCGCTTCTCGTCATAGGTCATGGGCAGCCCTTCCTCCTCCTCATCCGAGTCGTAGGTTGCAGATGCCTGCTTGCCTCCTTTCTTGGGCTGCCTGGGGAGGTTGTCAAGCATGAAAACATTCATGAGGATGCAGCAATGAATTCTTTTTTTTTTTCCCCCCAACTCCCTTGTAACAAACATCCCCATGCTCTTGGCTTTGAAGCTCTCGTCAGATGGCTGGAACAGCACCACAAGTGCTGAAAAAGTTCAGCAGCCTGAGATCAGCTGTTGTGTTCCTATTATATTTTAGCTCTGTGAAGTGTGACAATGAGCCCAAGTAGCAGCAGGGGGGCAGCCATGAAATGGCACGATCTTGGTGGCTGCACAAAAGGCAACCCCCCCAAAACCTTATCTGAGAGCAATCAGGCAGGAATTCAAAGAGCTGGACAGTGAAAACACATGATTCCACTGCCAGCTCCAAGTTAAAGACTCCCTGGAGTTGTCTGGGAATGGGAACAGTATTCAGCAGCAAATTAACAACTACTGAGCTTCCCCAGGAATTAAGGACAGAGCTGGAAGCTCTTGGCTCTCCCCTCAAGGCACCTTGGCTCTCACCTGTTCGCTGTGGTTGTGCTGTTCGCTTTCTTAGCTGGGGCTTTCTTCTGTTGGGTTTGTTTTGGTGGTTGAGCCACCTTGGGTTTCTTCTCCTCCTCAGCTTTGACTTTGTGCTTTTCTTTTTCCTTCTCTTTGTCTTTCTTTTTCTTCTCTTTCTCCTTCTTCTCTTTTTTTTTCTTTGGTTTGTTCACTGGCGCTTGGGACAGTGCAGCCAGCTGCTCATGGACGGCTTTCAGCTGGGGGGAAACAAGGGAAAAATCATCAAGGCAAGGTAACTGCTGCCTCCACAAACCCTTCCCTCTACATCCCAAGGTGTCAGTATACCCTCAAGCCAAAAACCAAGCAGTTCATACTCTGGGATCCCAGAAGGAAGGAGAGAGCATCAGCACTGAGAAAAACAATCTTGAAGAAAATTACCATTACATCCAACATGCACCGACTGCACAGCTGAATGCTTTTCCCCTTAGGCTGGCAATGTTTCCCTGCGTGCCAGCCCAGGTGGGACTTTTCAGGATGCAATTGCTGCTGCTGTGCTCTGTCTAATGCACGGACACACAGCTGGGATGGTGCAGTACCTGCTCCTGGAGCTCGGCCAGCCGAGTCGCCCGCTCCTCCTCGGAGTCGGAGCTGTCGGAGTCGGAGGAGCTCTCCTCGCTGCTGTGGCTGCTCTCTGTGCTTTTGCTCACCACTGGGGCTGTTGGGGGAGGTGGAGGGGGGGCCTCTGCAGGCTCATCAGGCATTTTTGCAAACCTCATCTCAAAGACATCCTGCAAAAAGGAGGAAAATTTGCAACCAAAGGAGCCTCGGCCACAAACAACTCACTCTGGTCTCTTAAATACATCAGGGGCAGGGTCTGCGTGCACTACAAGTAAATAATAAAATACAGCATATGGTTGCCCATCTGGAAAGCTCAAGAACATTCTCCAATTACTTTAAAACCAAGGATTATAATATTTTAGGAGCTGAACATGGCATTGGGCCCATGCCATGTGAAGAGCACAACAGTCCTGCAGAGAGCACGAGGCTCTTTCCGAGGGCTGGAGGAATCTCCACACCTGGATCTCACCTTGGACCTGAACAAAAAACACTCTGCAAGATGCATTTGCCAACACCTTTACCTGGAGCTTCCTGGCCATGGCCACCACCTCGTGGTCTGGAGGATTGTACTTGTAACAATTAGAGAACATTAACCGAATATCTGCTGCAAAACCTTGTGCGTCCTGGTATTCCCGACTGTCCATTTTTTTCTGCAAATAAACAAGCCAAAGGGAAAGGGGAAAGAAAAAAAAAAAGCCATAAGCAAAAGGCATTTGTAGGAACTGCATGGAGGACACATGAACCTCAGAAGAGCATCAAAAATCCCATCTAAGAGAATTTGATTTGGGTTATTGGTTCCTAAATACGTTCAGAGTTTCTGTGTTATGAAACAAGCAAACAAACACCAAGCAACCAAAGAAGCTGATATTTCAGAGCAGTTTAAACACTAACATTCTAAATTGGCCTTGTTTTCTAAGTAGCAGAATATAAATCTGTCAGGGTCCACATTCTATCAGAAAACATTTAGAAACCATTAGAAAAATCATTCAGAAAAATGGATCAGGAACTAATAGAAACAAGGATCATGGATGGAAAGGGCAAGAGTCAACAAGCAAGTTACAATTACAGGAGTGCCTGAAGTGTGTATTTCTACATATGCTTGGATATATTTGCCTTGGAAATCTGAAAGGGCAGAAAAGACCATGAAAATCTAACTCTGACTTCCTGCTAACAGAGGGCAGGAGGTTTGCTGTGCAATTCCTACAGCAAAATAGGCATTTACAGTTCAACTACAACTCCCACTCTTAATTTAAAAGTCCAACTGACAGAAATGGATGCAGACGTCAGCCTTTATGAACCTACTCATAATGTTATTTCCTAGAGTAGTGAGGATAAATGTCAAATATTTGTACCTTGTTCCTTTCTCTTATTTTTCAGCTCTCACTTCCAGCCATTTCTTTTGCTGTTGGGGACTCAATGACTTGGTTTAGAGAGCAGTTTATAGCATTCCTAGCACTTAATTGATTTTATGCATATATTATTACTAGGTATAAAACCTTAGCTCCAATTACTCCTGCTGAAAGGAATCAGAAGCTAACACAAGGTTTCATTTGCATTTAAAAGACCTGGGTTTAAAGAAATTCTCTATTTGCCAAGTGCTTACAAGCTTCCCTTTTGTATGTCTTGGGCACCTGTATGCCCAGAGAAGGGAAGGGTTGACTGGCAGACAGGCTGGGGACAGACATCCCCCATCCCAACAGCAATCAGGGATGCTCAGGGTCTGTCACCACCCCCTAACACAAGCAAAATTCCCATTTTTCACAGAACTACAGAAATTTCACAGCGGTGCTAGACCTTCTAAATGTCTTGAAACACTGCAATGACTCCTGGAGCTGTTTTAGCTGTGAAAAGGGTAGAATTTCACCTCCAGGGATTCAGCCTCTGAGGGACCTGATGCAGGGTGGTGACATCCCTGCAGCCTTGCTCCCTGCTGTGCTGCAACCAGACATCTGTCAAACTTTTGTCAGGAGACCTCATTTTCCTGGTGAATAAACCAGGAGACAGCCTGGAAGGCACAGCACAAAGGCAGAAAGGGAAATAGGTTTGTGGTGCTCCTGTCTGAAAAGCCTCTCAGGCCAATTCCAAAGCAAAACATATGCTCAAACCAAAGGGCCCGTTTATTTTAAAATACATCTTATTGCATGAAAGGCCTTTTTATATTTGTTTGGCACACTCAGGGCCTGATTACTGCCTATGAAATACATTCCAGTGTCTGAGGCTTTGCTTTTCATCCAAACTTAACAGTTTTCTAGCCTTACAGTTTTAATCTGTGGATTTTTGTTTTGTTTTCTTATGAAGAATAATTAGCTTAACAAAAGAAAGAAAAGCACTTTCAATCGGTGGGCTGTAATATCTTGTTATAAGTACACTTGGAGATATCCAGCTGCTTACCAAAAAAATAAGTGATTACATTTACAACTGGAAATCAGGAGTCAGGCAGGGCTGGCAGAGGTGCAGGCAGGCCAGCTCACCCATCCTCTGTCCCACAGACAGCATCTGCCTCAGCAATCTCATTTTTCCCCTCAATCAATTGTTTAATCATCTTTACTGCTCATGAATTTGTTTCCTCGTGTCTAACGTGTCCCTTGCTCTAAGGTAAGTCTTGTCCTGCCCACAGAGGACACAAAGAATGTCTCCTGACTTTTAAGACCCTGAACTCAGCTGCTCTGAAACTACAGCAGTTCACTGCAGGAAAACTAAGGGGTGAGCAGAGTTACATCCCTGGAGGAAGTGCTTTATTGCAAAAGCAAACACCTGGTGGAAATCCTCTTGCACAGCAAGGCTTGTTGCTTGCTCACCACTGAGTAAAGCAAAGGCAGAGACATCCATGCCACTGCTGGGACCTGGCAGCCAGAGGATGGAGCAGAAGAGGTGCTCCAGGTCCCCCAGCACCACAGAGGGGGACAGGGATGCTCTGCAAGTGGTCCCTGCCTGCCTGGGGACAGGGCAGCAGCAGCTCCAGCCTCAGTGCATCCCACTCCTCACAGGGAATTAGAGCTGCTGCCTCTCTCCTCACACTTCCACCCTTGCCTACTCCAAGCAGTTCTGCTCTTTTCTTCTCTGATAAAGAGAATTGAGGTGGAGATGAGCTCACAGATCCTGTCCCTTCAGCTGTTCCCATTCTCAGTCTGAGCTCCAGCACATCCCTCTGCTCCTGGCTGCAACAAGCTCAGCTACAGGCCCTCCATCTCACCTGCCCCTGGCACAGTCACAACAGCCAACCTGCCTCCTCCACCACACACAGAGAAAACAACCTCCAAACCCTCCTGGAGACACCTCTGCCAGGGAGAAAAATGCTCCTGGATATGAAGGATATTCTCTGAGGAAAATCAAACCTAACATAGCCACAGAAGCAAAGAGACAAGATGTGTTATAGCTGCAGCAATGCTTGTGCTTCACTTTCTCACATAATTCCTCCCAGGTTAGTTTGGAGGCCCTTAGTTGTGCTGCTTTATCACAGCCATTGTCACTTGGGCAGAATTAAATCTAAAAACCTTTCAGAGCCACAGTGGAAGTCCTTGACAGTGGAGAATGGCACTGCCTGCAAAGGGCAGGTTTCTGTTCCACACAGTGAATGTACTATGAGCTGCATGTCTGAGAAGTCACACCATGATCTGCAGGCCAAGAGCAATGACAATAAAACACTCCATAAAAAAACCAATACCAGACAGCACTTCAAACAACTTAATGAAGAAAAATACGACCATGTGGAATGAGAAACCCAGAGTCTTTAGGTGTAAAAGACTCCACTGGGTTTGCCATCAGCCTGTCTCCAATTTTCTACCCTACACTCGTCAGGTGCAGAGGGAGGATATCACCTGCACTTGCCAGAAAGGAGCAGAGGTGTACAATTTTAAAAGAATGAAGTCAGGACCTTAAAGAGATTTAAGTATGAAGAAGTCACCAACCCAAGAAATCACAGCTTTGCACCTAGATTTTCAGAACATGGCACAATGAACTCTTGCAATAAGAAATCACCTAAGCACACATGGAAATACCAGGTTGAGAGGGTCAGGATTTCACTCTGTCCATCTCTAATCTTCCTGCAATCACCTGGAGCTTCAACTAGCAGGCTGCAGGTATCTCTGGAGACCCAGAGCATCCCTAGGATGGACGCATGGCACAGCAGAGTGTGACATGCTGCTCCCAAGGAATATGACAGGAATCACAACCACAGCTGCCCTTCTGTCACCTGGGCATTCAGACAATCCCAGGCACTGGCTCAGTTGGCTGTAAAACCCTTCTGGCAATGCCAGTGAAAGCCAGCAACAACAACTTCACCTCCTGCACACGGAAGTCTCCCTTCCATCCACACAGAATCCAGTGCCTGGCTCACAAGAAGATGGGAACTACAAAGACACAGCTTTGCTTCATGGAGGGATTCAGCAAACCTCCAAACCTACTTGGAAAAACAAGAATATTGGACTGTACTAAGCTAAACTCTTGAGGAGCCAAGCATGAAGCACAAAACCATCACACATCTCCCTGAGTACCATCACATTCCAGTTGGAATTGCTCAGTGTAAGCTTATCTGCCACCACCAAGTAGGTAGGCAGCAGCTTCTGGAAATGGGATACCATCAATTGAATCCTGTGAAACAAAGCACCTCCTCAGAGTGCAACACAATCCTAAGGACACCAGTTAAATACCTGGACTACCCACAAAGAGGAGAGGATGCCACTGTACTTTGCTTTGTGTACATCATCTGCTTTGCAGGTCAGAAAAAAAAAAGCTGTCCCAGGTTATGGCAAAAAAGGGAGAGGGGAAGGAAACAAAATATAAAAATATCCAGCTGGTAACCAAACAGGTTCAGTTTCCACCCTTTCCCCTTCCCCCTCCCACAAAGGAGCCAGTCCTCTGCAACCAGAGGGAGCCCCTGCAAAGAGAGGTGGTAAATGAGGACGTACTTTCACAGTACTGAGATCCATGGGGTGTTTGATAATATCGTGATAGTCATGTAATTCCAAGGCCTCTGCATCCACGGGCTTGTAAAAGGGCCATGCATAGGCTGCATGCTTCTTGGAGAGCATCTCCTTGAGGATGCTGTCACAGTACTTGAGGTGCTCAGAGAGTTTGCCCTTCTTCCCTGCGTGCTGAGGGACCTCTCCGTCCTCCAGGTCCTTCTTTGGTGGTTTGATGGGGCGGCCGCCGCTCTCCCTGCGCGCGATGATTTTGGCCTGTTTGGGGTCCGAGAGGGGCGTGGGGGACTCGCTCCTGCTGGCAGTGATGGCAGAGGTGGTGGGCGTGGTGGTGTCTGCTTTCCGCTTCACTCCCTTTTTCTGAAACAGCAGAGGGACAGGCTCCCTGAGTACATGCCCAGCAGAAACCCTAGCACAGCCCATCCGTAGTTTTGCCTGTCCTCTGACAGAAAAGAAACAGTTCTTTCACTGGGATAAATGGGATTTGTGACTAGAGGCCCCGACATACAATGGCTACAAACACTGCACATCACCTGAGCCACAGCAGCCAACCGTGGGCACGGCTCCAACCCAAGCCCAACCGTGCTGCACAATGTGTTATTTCCCTGAGATGGAAGGCAGGACTCTTCCCTCGTGTTTGCAAGGAAAAGGAGGGTGCCCCGTCGATTACTGCAGCTCAGCTGATGCATTGGGACTCAGCAAGTGTCAGGAACTTAACCACATGGCTGAGTCCCCAGTGGCAGGACCAGGCTGTAAGTGCTGAACCAAAGCATATTAATCACCAAAGACCCACGAGCCCTCGCTCCCCTCTGTTTAGTGGGTGTGCTAAGGTAGATTTTGCCATAAGCAAACAAACCCTCTCACATAAATTCAAGCTGTGACTGCCCAGTCAGCCCTCTCATGCTCCTATCAAGGGTTTATTTCTCTGGAGAGGGAGATAGGGAGGAAGAAGTTCCTTAGAGAAATCTAAGGGAAATCTTAAGTAAATCCCAAGCAGAATTAATTTTGCAGTGTGTATTTGGCAAACTCACTTCTGGGTTCATCCTTGAGTTTTAAAATGAAATTGATTCTCAGAAGCAAGTTATTTGGACAGAAACTGAAATGTGAGACAGGTTTCTGAGGAGGACAGCTTAGCTGCAAGATCTGACTTACAATTTCTCTAGCAACTCCCAAACTAAAAAAAAGCAAAACAGTTTTGTGACTCTACTGGTCCAAGCAACCTCACAACCAAAACTGTTGCAGTTAATTCCACAGTTTAGTTAAAAAGACCCCCAGCTTTCTCTGAGCTATGCTTTCATCATTTTTAAAGCAATACACAGCTTGCTAAGAAAATTTCAATTATTTAGGTAATGTCTTCATTTACCCATAAATTAACATAATAAATAGCAAAACACTAGTGACAACTCCCAAAAGATTACTGAGTAAGGAAGACAGAACTAATGCACCCAAAACCTGCAGGCAACATCAGTCTCCTCCAACTGGAGTGACAGGCTTGTCTTGAACTGGTTGAAAGCAGAGAGGAACATTCCTAATGCTGGAGCCTGCAAACCTTAAAGGAACAGCCCCAGTAAAATCAAGAGCTCAGTTACAGAGGGAAGAGATGCTTTGGGCTGCAAAGTTTAAAGGAACAGCCACAGTAAAATCAGGAGCTCACTCAGAGAGGGAAGAGATGCTTTGGGCTGCAAACCTTAAAGGAACAGCCCCAATAAAATCAGGAGTTCAGTTACAGAGGGAAGAGATGCTTTGAGCTATGTGGTGTAAAATGGGGAGAATTCCAAGAGCCCTGGAGCAGCAGCCCAGGGGAAGGCTGTGGAAGGAGAGGCTGGAACTGAGCTGGAGCAAGCACAGGTGACATCGCCTGGGCTGGACCGTGTGAAAACCGGCAGGATTGTTCTCAACCCTCTCCAGCCCAACACCCACGGACGCAGGCAGGGCCCAGGGAGCCAGCAGTGAGGGCTGGCAGCGCAGCCCTGCCTGCTGCAGAGGAACTGCCCGCGTTTACCTTGACGACCGGGGGCGTGGGAGGCACCACGGGCATGATCGGAGCGGCGGGCGGCGGCGGGGCGGCGGCGGCAGGGGCGGCGACAGGCGGGACATTGGCGGTGATGGTTGGCACGGGGGTGGCAGCGATGACGGGCGTCTGAGACACGGCTGGAGGGACGTTCTGGAACGGGGCCGGCGGGGACACGGAAGACACGGCCACGGCTTGCTGAGCTCCTTTCAAACGAGAGGGGAAAGGCGCTGCTGGTTACAGCTGGGAGAGAACTGGGAGCAAACTGGTGCTGCTGGACTTGGCAGAGGGATGCCAGGGAGAGCACAAAGGACACAGTGGGATCTGCTCGGTGCTGTTATATCCAGGGTACAACAAAAGTGAGGAATCTCTGACCTAAGTCCTTGTACCACGGGTTTAGGTGAGCCACAAGCAAAATAATTCCAGCTTTTCACACGGAGTGTGTGCTGCTCTGGGACAGTCTTCACCCCTTGGATGCTCCCAGAGCTGCACTGAGCTCAGCAAAAGAGCAGGAGATGGAACAGTGGGAGGTGTTCATACCATGCAAATGGCAACAACCTCAGCCACCTGAGCAGCCAGGAGTCCAAAGCACTTCAAATTTGCCACGGGGTGGGATTCTTGGGGTTGTCCTGTGCAGAGACAGGAGTTGGGCTCAGTGATTGTTGTGGGTCCCTTTCAACTCCATATTTTGTGATTCTCAGTAGAGCTTAAGCCTCCTGATGGCCTCAATGTCTCTGATGCTACACCTGCACTGCTAAAAACCTGCCTACTGGTGTAGCATTAAGGGGGACAAACCTGCTACCAAATAACCAAAGCAGCAATCCTCCTTCTATGTTTTATCAAAGGACGTTGAAAAGATACATCATCATTAATTTGTCTGAGCTTGGATAGAGCTATAGCTCCATTTAGCACCTGAAATGTGGGAAAACAGAGGAACAATTGACTTTCCCAGAGCAACAATTAGACCTTGTTTAGAAGAAAAAAAAACTGCAATCATTTAACTCAGCCCACACAAGGTCCTTTATGAACTGTTTCACCATGCTTGGACATTTTAATTCTAAATCCATTTAAAATCAATTCAAGGTAAGCTGAACTAAACTTAGTTTCCACTGATCTGCAATGGTCTACATAGCCTTTTGCAAAGGCTTAATAAATCCTTTAATTTTATGATGTTGTAACCATGTGTGCAAAAGAAAAATATAGAGGGTTTAGGGAATTAGCAACATTTGCATCCAAGTCTCTGCTGTGTCAGATTTCTGCCAGGACACAGGGTGAGCTGTGTAAACCCAAATCTGCAAAGATTTTCCATGCCATGGTCTGGCACTGGCAGCAGACTGGCATTTCTGACTACATTATATTTTCTTGCCCTGGTTTCTTCTTTGCATAGGGAAGCCACAGCACTGCCCTCCCTCCCTGAAGTGCTGCCTGGATGGACAAGCCACAGATGGCAACATTGGTGTGACAAACGCAGGGTGGCCTTGAGACAGAGGAGCCCCGAAACCCTCAGTGAGCACCCCCCAGACATCTCACACCTTCCTCCCCACTGCTTTAACAGTGAGACCACACTCTCCCCTCCCAGCCTCTTCACCATCTGCAAAGTCCAGCAGCCTGGCAGGTGGGTCAGGCTCGGGAAGGGCTCCCAGCACTCCCAGTCCCTGGCTGGATCCGTACCTGCGCTCTGTGCGCCTGCTGAGGGCTTGCGACCTTTGCCTTTAGGAACTGGGGGTAGCAATTCCACCTCCTCCTGAGGCATCTGGGCAACCTTCTGCAGAAATATCTTCTCCAGGGCTTGGGCCATGAGGACAATGTCATCTGTGGGCTGCACAAAGAAGAATATGAGCCTTTGTTGCATCATTCACATATCTGAAGCAGCGAGGTTGAAGATCGGGCTTAGAAAACACTGAGGCCCTTCAAATAAATTGTGGTATTCAAATGCTGACAATAAACAGATTAGCTCTTCTCCCTCCTTGCTTGCCACTCTCCTGCTCTTCTATTCTGCTCTAGCATGCAATAATTACAGCCCCTAAGTGTGCTGCATCCAGAGAATTATCAGGAGCTCAGAAGGAGCCTGATAAACCAGTATCCTGTGCAGCAGTGTGGAAGCAGCAAACTGGAACGGATGAGCTGTCCTTCCCTGCTTGCCAGCAGGTCCAAGGCAAGAGGCTAAACACACATTCTGTGGCTCAAACTAATTAATTTGTTTATTTCAGCTGTTCTCCAGTCTGGATTTATGATGACAAATGACTGGAGAAAACAGAACACAAAGAATTTTAACAACCTAACAAAACAGCAAACAAGCCAAACCCAAAATAATAATAATAAGCAATCTAAAAGTGTGTAAGTATAAACATATTTATGGAGACAGAGTCAAAGAACGGAGTTATGATTCTTGAACTCCTTTCTGCTGCTAACAGATACTATTTAGTGCCAGACAGTCTAACACAGAGCATTAAAGCACCTCAAAACACCTGCAGAGCACTGCATTAAGTGCAGCTCATCCCAGAAAACTCCTAACTGAAAATAAAAGGAGAAAAACTTGCTGCATAACCCCAAAACAGAAATCTACCTATAATTAAAAGGCATATTTGCCATTGTAACCAGTCTGGGGGAAGAAAGAGGCAGCACAAAGACAGCTTTGTGCATTTCAAGTAACGTGGTTGCAATTAGTGGCATTTCAAATCCTTGCAAGGAGGGCCCGGAGCCGGCCCTGTTCAAAACCTGCACAGTAACAGGGGTAGGTGGGTGTTTTCTAAAGGCTTTTCTGGTTTTTTTACCTTGTTATAAATGTAACAGTTTGTAAACATGGTGTTGAAATCCTGCATACATTCACTGGCACTCCAGTAATAGTTGTGTTCCAGGCGCTTCTTGATGGTCCCCATGTCCATGGGGTTTTTTATTATTTTGTGATAATCCTGTTGGAAAAACAGGGAAGATATTACATCTTCTGATTCAGTTTTGTTCACATCTCCCTCTAACCCCTGCTTTCTCCTCATCCCCCCTTCCTAAAAAAAAAACAAAACAAATTTTGTGGAAATTGTAAATATATATTAATTTATTTTCTAATTTGTATCCTTTTAGTCTTACCATTATTATGAATCTGACTCCAAAACACACAACCTCCAGTCTGGGAATCAGCATTTCTGCCTCCCTTTTTAAAAGGCTGCCTCTGGCACTTATAGAAGTTTATCAGGGCCGGCTAAAACTGTACTCAAAGTTTCAGTCTCTAATTTTAAGAGCATTTTGGCCTTTAAAAGGTTTCCACCTGTTAACCCAGTTTCTCTCTGGGCTGATCTGGAGCACCTGCAGAGGCTGTGATTAGCCTGGGGACGCTGCAGGGCTGTGCAGTGTCATTTTCTTGTTCTGGATTAGAGCACCAAAGCCTCTCTTGCTGCACATGAAGCCACTGGCTGAGCCCAGCACCATCCCAGGCACTGCTATTTCCACTCTAAGCAATCCCAAAACTGATGGGACCAACACAAAGCTCTCTAGGCGGAGAAGACGACAAACACGTACCGGCAAATTCAGCTTAATTGCATCAACAGGCTGGTAGAAAGGCCAAGCAAACTGATGCTTCCACAAGGTCTTCACCACAACATTTTGCATATATTGCAATTGGTTGGTCTTCCTGCCAGGTTTATTGGGATTAGTCACCTCCGGGGGCGGCGGATTCACAGGGCCCTGAGGAGCCTGGATCGCTGAGGCGACTGTCGACATCTTCCTGCGCGGGCTCTCACTCGCTGTCACTGCGGCAGCAACGGGGAGATCTTCTTTCTTCCTTTATGCTCCCTGAATGGGACTGACATCCCATTTCCAGGGTGCAACCATACAACCTAGAGCAAACTACAGAGAGAGGGCAGGGTGTAAATACAGGTTTTTGAGACAGGCAGGTTGAGACTCTTCTTCTGTGGACAATATTTAAACTCAGGCTCTTTACCCCATTGACTTTGTTCCTGTAACACAGTTTATCTTGGAGATGAGAACAGTTCAAGACCCAAGAGACAGTGGAATAGCAATTCCCAAATTCAGAGCCTGCAGAGACACAGCAAGCTTCATGGGACTAGTTCCTGCTGTAGCTGGCTCAGAGAGCATCTTCATGTCAAGAAAACTCTTGGGGCAACCTAAGAATCCAGTCAGGGAACACAGTTAGGATGTGATGCAGGCTCCCATGAATGCACTGATGCAAGCTGCTAAATCCATTGCTTCCAGCTCCATGTAAACTGCATTGTCTCCAGACCCATGCTGCCTGGCCCCAAGTCAGCTCACAGGGCTCTGCTCTGGTGCAATGGGCAGTCTGAAATCCCACAATGAAGAGTGGGCAGCTGCCAGAGGACCTCAATCCAGGGAAATGAAAGAAGGGGCAGAGGGAGATGCTGTGAGTGAAAGCTGTCACCAGAAACAGCCCAACTTGAAGTGATCTGCACTTTGAATCTCATAAATGTCTTATTATGCCTCTTACTGCATGCACCTGACTGGTTTTGACCCCAGTTTTGTACCAAAGTTTAGAGATCCAGGCTCAAATAATAACTGGTTTTACACTGATATCCCATGACCTGGCTCAGACAGTGCTGTCATGTTCTCTCTCAAAGGCACATTTGAAATAGAGGAGAATACATAAATTGCATTATTGTATTCTGGTTTTCCCTCTGCAAACTGCAGAGGTAAAAATAGCCCAGTATCACTGTGCCTTGTGTAGCATATGGTAAACAGCTTTGCTATGTCATCTTCCATAAACATTGGATATTTCAGCTCACATCAGGACTGCAGCTACTCTTCTCATAGCAAACAGACCACAATCACTTTCTAGAGGCAGATTATTTTAAATATGTTTAGAAAGCCATACAAATACTCTGACATACACTTCTTGGTTGAACAGAGAAACGTGAGCAGGCATAGAAGCTGCAGCAACACAGGAAGGAAAAAGCAGGGAGACATCCTATGAAAAACCCAAAAACCTCTGCTTTAATACAGCCCTAATCATCTCTACTGAATAACTGGACTAAATATAGAACATCAACTTGGCCTGTGAACTGCTGATTAGATGAAGGCAAAAAGTAAACACATACCTAACTTGGGGAAATTTTACCAAAATAGCTGTGTACAAACAAACAGATCTGCAGCAGAGAGGGAGGGAACTGCTGAAAACCTAAACCAAACTCCTGTGTGAATACATGTGATTATTCGTGCAGGAAACAGACAAGTCCAGTTCTGATGCTGCCACCATTTGTTCACAACACCCACTATATTCCAAGGATGGAGAAAAATGCCAGTAGGACTCTCTTGTGCCATGGATTTAAGTATAGCTCCAGAATCAGGCTTCTGGTCCCTGTTTTTTGATAACTCAGGAGCCCAGCTTAGTTCCAAAAGGACTGGTTTCTCATCTGATCACGCTGCTGGTGACAGGCAGGGTGATCACCAAGCAGCCAAAAGGGATGCTGGCATCCTCTGGACAAGGAATTTTGTAACTAGAATGTTACTTGGGATTTCAGATTTGGAAGAAACTGGGGAGGCATTTTCTCCCGGTGTTCCATCAAGTCAAAGCAGCAACAGAAATATTGCAAAATTCAATCTTCAGATCGAGGGGGGTAAATAGACAAAGAATTAAAAACAACCAAAAAAAAGATAATTAGGAAGTTTCATTCAGTCTCCTTCTGGGGAGCTCCCTGCATGGATTCAGGTTTCTGAGCAACATCCATCATCCCAGAGAATGCAAGGCTGGCTGCAGGCCCCTGGTGACCACCACTGAAGCATTTTGTTTGCTGTCTTCTTGATTAACAAACTGAATCCAGTGCAAGGATTGAGGGGAAATAAAACACCCACAGAGAGCAATTCCTACTGCTAGAGAGCATTTGGGTCACAAGTTTGAAACTATGCAGTGTAACTTAAGTCTTCCCTTTAAATAACCTGAGGCTAAACATGATTCTCTTTTCATTTCAATTTCCTGATGTCCTACCTCTCAAACTCCAATTTGATAAGGATTTTTAATTAATTTGTATTAAATCCCAAAACTGTAATTCAACAAACCACAGATCCATAGCTCCTACCTCTCTCAGACTTTTTCTCCCTGACCTTGGCCAAGGCTTTCAGTATCTTCACCCCACAGCTCCTCATCTGTGCCATGGAGATAGTGGGAGCTCCTTTCTGTCCCCACCCAGCAGAGAAAACTCTCTGGGACAGGCACTGCCTCTCCACGGGGCCATTTTGATCCTCAGCCTTTAACAAGGCTTGTACAGTCCACATAAAAGGATGGAACAGTCACCAGTGACACAGCTCAGAAAGGATTTTAATTAAGAACATTACCAAAACAAGGAGGGGCAGAACCATGACAGCCAACTTGGTCAGTTCCCTGCTCCTCTTTAACTTCCATGCTCCAACACACTGGTTTTTCCACCCCAAAGTGGCTCCAAGCCTCCCAGCAGCACTGGCATTGAACTGCTGCATCCTGCAGAAGACAGAAATAGCTGCCTGGACTATCTGGCAGCACTGGAAGTACTGTCCTGCCATAAATAAAGCTTTAGTGTGCCTGAGCCTCACTGCACCTTTAACCCCTGGTCCAGCAGCTTCCTCACCATTTGCTGGGGAAGCTGCTTTGATACTGGATCACTTTGTAATTTTTAAAACTAAGAATCTGCTTCTACAGCCATTCCTTTACCTTTAAAAACTGAAAATGGTATCATTTTTAAGAATGTAAAAAGCAGGACTATGAGGAATCAGGAAGATGAGGGTAAAAACGCTTTGAAAATGTCCAAAAGGCAATGACTTTGAATTAAAGATAAATTAATGCCTGAGAAATCTAGTCCATATGAAACATAATTTATTAAGTGAGGGAAGTGAGAGCCCTGACCATCTGACATCCCAAATTACCACACAAATCATCCAAGAGGACACCTTAGTAGACCCACAGACAAAAATTAAACAAGCTTCTACAAATTGTCCCGTAACTACAGGTAGAATTGAACTACACAGCTCTTGTCTAAGCACTCCAGCAGCTACTGAAACTGCACTGGTATCAATAAATATTTAAACTATTAGGGACAGTGACTCAGGACATCACTGTACAAGGTACTTTACAAGCCTGGAGTGAAGACTGCCAAAACCAGACACCACGTGCACCTTCCAGTGAGGGGCTAAGGTGAGACTTCTTTCAGCCCTGCAGTAATAACTTCTTAAATTTTAATTTTTAAATCACTACTTATCCTGTTCCTCAGGCCTATAATGCTCAAGTAGCAGGAGCTGTTCTCGATTTCTTTGTCTGCACAAGTAGTTTTGATATTGCAAGTTTAAAATACACCCTAAAGTGCTGTCGTACACAAAGTGAACACTGCTTCTCCTTCTTATTCAATCTGAGATAGTAATTAAAAGCAAAACACAAAACCTCAAAGAAAGGAGGTTTTAAGTCCTGGAGTTTAAGTCTTTTTCTGCTAAGTTGCAACCTCAGTGTGGCAAACCAGGCATCAAAAAACCCAGCTAGGTTGGATGGATTTTTTCTTTAAAAAAACCCCTTTCTTCCATTGAGTCTCTCCAGGGTCAGTCAGCAGAGAGACAGTTGGCATGGAGAAAACATGTAAATAATTCCCTGCACTAGCAGGATAACATTTTCCTGTCTGCAGTGGTGGGGACTATTTTAAAAGCAGCTCTGAAGCCCCATGAAGTGTGCAGTGTGCCAGCTCTCCTGCTGCTCCAGCCAACGGCTCTGCCACTTCCTTTGGCAGTGCCCAACATTTAACGGATGCTTTGCTCCCGTGCAGGACCCAATGGGGTTTGTTTTGATTGCAAACTTACAGGAAGCTTTATGTCAGCCTGGCAGTCCAACAACTCCTTGGTTTTTCCCCTCCTTGGTATAGTATTTCTGCGTGGTTACTTGGACACTGATCAAAATCTGGCAGAATTCCAGCTCGGTAAAGAAACAGCCTCATAAATCTTCCCATCAGGGAAAATTATCACGTTTGAGAGATGCTCCTTGACCTCGTTGTTATCTGCACGTTTTTGTTTACATTACAGTAGCACACAGGCTAGGCAGAGACCAAGGTCCCTTAGCACTTCACACTCTGCACACACAAAGACCCCGTTCCTTCCTCAAAGGGCTGCTGCTCACAACTCACACTTTACACCACGGTGAGGTGACCTGCCCAGAGTCCCCCAGTCTGCAGCCAGACCCAAAATTTGCCAGCAGGGCAGTCAGAGCAGTGTCCTCCAAGCTGCTGCTCCAAGCATTGCTTCCCCACATTGACTCCTTGCAGCCTCCAAAGCAGATTCTCAAGTCTCTTTTTTTCCCAGCAGTTGGAAGTTTGGTCAGATTTGCCACCATGTGCTACTGCCCAGGTCAGAGGAGCAGCCCAGCCTTGGTCATCTTGCCCAGACTTTCTCTGCAGGAGAGGTTTAGCACTACTAAACCTCAATAAAAAGTCAGATAAGGTTATTAATGAGGGTTGTCCCCATTTCATTCTATGGCTGTAGAAATTGAGGGCTACACCACTCCTCCAATCTCCTCAGAAGGAAACAAAACTTGTGGATGCCTCCTTTTCCTCCTCCTTTGCCTTCCCTTCCCAGCCCCACACAGGAACTGAACTTCAGGCATCTTTCAGTACCTACTAACACGTCAGCAAGGATGGTGTCTTCAAACTCAAGGGATGTGCAATCTGAGAGCAAGACTTGAGGACAGACGAGTTGCTTGATCAGCCAGCCCTGCCCTGGCAGCCAGACACGCTACACACAACATGCCACCCCCTCAAGACACTGGGATTTACACTTGGCTGCACTGCAGGAGCTGGGAATTTGGCTTGTAGTGCCCCTATGGCACACTGCAGCACTCTGAAAGTCCATCCAGCCGTCCTTGCTGTCTCCCAGATCATTAATTCCACACATCACAGATCTGCTTTTCATGCATATTATTTTGAGCACCGCCCTAACAACATCCTGAGACTAGGAGATGCAACTGTGTCCTGAGCTCACCTCTGCATGAGGGAGGGGAAAAGATCACAGCAGATTAAGTCAGTTCCTTGGCTTTTGACTTGGTTGGTTTAATGCTCATCAGATTATGCAGATGGCTTTCCCACTCTTGGTCTCTCCTTGGCTGTTAGAAGAGCAGGTGTTTCCTCAGTAAGGAGCCTGTGGGTTCCTAACCAGTAGGCAGGAATCAGCCAGGAGTAACTGGTAATCTCAAGGGTCTTCAGTTTTGATGCCTGCTCAGTGCTCCCTGCAAATCACACTGCTGTAAGATCTCTGATGAGATGCCTTCAAACCCAGGGGTACACAAAAGTCACTTTAATAAAAGCACTGGAGACTTATAAACACTGTTAAGCACCTCAAATAAAGTGATGGACTTTCTGATAATTTGAGGCCAGCGTATTTCTCTCCCCCAAGTCACTGATGCCACAAGGAAGCACCTTCTGATCAAGTCTGAGCAGGAATTTAGCTGCATGTCACACACAAATCAGATGGGGCTCAACTGATTTCTAAAGGCTGCAGTTTCAAGTGCAGGGAGTCCTGTTTAACACTAAACCAAGTTCATTTTCACAGCTTCGACTTTGGTTTTGAGAACAGTTTTAAGAGACCAATGTCAGTAATGAATTAGGCACGGTTGACCTTTCTTTGCATTGGGGAGGACAGAATGACCTCTGGACATCTCTTCCTGCCCCCTGAAAACACGGAGGCAAATTTCAACTCAGACTGTGTTGGTTTTCTGCAAGCTCCTGAGTTACAGAGTTTTGTTAAGAAGGCTACAGGAGGAAGGAAAAATGACTGGTTACACAGCTTAACTCTGTGTTGGATTCCTGACTGAAGGAGCTCAGCCAGCTTTGGGACCTGACTGCAGCAAGGTCTGGACTCAGATAAGCTGAACTGCACTTGCAAAAAAATCAGCCAGGAGGTACTTTAGCAAATGAACTAGGTGACTTATCGTGAAAAAGTTAACAAATGCTTAGCTGTAATAAGTAAGATCTATGAACAGGTTCTAGAGTACTTGGAGCAGCTGGTGGCTTGTACATCCAAATCAACAGGATGGGAATGGGTAGGTGCTTCACAGGAAAATGCTGGTGGTTGTGCCTCTCACAAGATACAGAAATTACACCTTTATGGCAATGGGGAAAAAAAAAACCGTTGGGCTTTTACGTAAGAGAGATTTGGCATAGCAAGTGAAGTGTTTGGGATAACCACATGTCTGGGCAGACTCTGCTCGTGCCATTTTTCCCCAGAGGGGAAAGGTGGAGATGCAATGGAATTACCTTGTGTGACCCACAGGGCTGAACCCACAACACCTAATGGGGGGCAGAGCCAGGGAGAAACCAGCCAGCCAAAATTTACAGGGAAAAGATCCTGCTTAGAGCAGATTTTCTCTCTTAGCCAGAGCACTGCACACTTATTTGGCAACTCCTAGCACTTGCAGGGGTGACTGCAGCCCTGCAAAATCCCCCATGCAGCAGCAGCCCTGCAGCCTGGGACATCAGGCAGAAAGGAAGCACTGGGAAGTGCTGGCACATGGCCACATACCATCCATGCTCTCAACATGTCAGGAGCAGGAGAGCTCAGGGAGGCAGGAACGTGGCTGAGGGCACACTGGAAATACAGTGCAAACCACAACACAGCCAGCAGCCCAGTCCTCTGGGATTCAGGAACCACTTCAAGCCTGATCCTGCAAAGTGCTCAGCAGCTTTCCCCTCTCACTAAGCTGCAAGGTCTCTGTGGCTCAGCACCTCACCACAGAGGGTTTTGCAGACTTATCACCTGCAAGATACAACTAATTGGTCAATCAAGATAAACCTCTTTCTAAGGAAGATTGAAGCACAGGCAGGAACAAACTCAAACTCTGCACACTTTGTGGTTTCTCTACCTGAGTCAATTCCTTTTCCAGCTGTCTGTTAGAGGTAAAATGACAAGGGAGGTTCAGTGCTGCATGTCTGGGGCTGGAGACTCTCGTCAGACTGATCAGACGTGTGGGTGCTGCCACTGTCTCAGTTACAATAGCTGGGAGAGCTGAGGGAGTCAGTGGAGAAGCAGCAGAACGGGATCCCAGCATGAGAAATCCCACTGCACGAGGGCAAGGGGTGCAGGAGCATGGACATCCTGTTCTCTGCCATCACATTTCCTAAAACACCACAAAAAGGAATTGCAACCTAATCAAGGAGCGACATCTCCATGCTTAATGAAAGTTGGCCAAGGAGTGGAAAAGTTTTGGTGACCCCAAATTCAAGACTTGCTGATGGGCACAGCAAGAGACTCCACAGACTCAGTCACAACTTCTGCAGGCTGGCCAATTCTGCAAATTCAGAACTGGCACAAATGCTGCCTGCTGGACACTTTCTTTGTTATTCCACCTCTCTGTGTTTCTGGAATTACTATCACTTTAAGCTTCACAGAGGGACAGAATCTACTCTTCCACTTCTACTCACTCCTGGTTGTGCATTCAAATCCATACTTAAGAACAACCAGAACTACAAATCCATTTCCTCGCCTGGCTTTGAACCACAGTCACCCTTTCTAAGCATCCTTCATGTCAGCATCACCAACTGCTCTGAAAGTGGGAGACAAACTGTGTGTCAAGCTGATGTTCCTTCAGCTTGAACTTGCTTGTAACAGATCTCAGTGGCAGGGAATCTCTGAATTCCTGCTTGCCCAGCCATCAGAAAATGGAGCTGCCACAGCACATGGAGCAAAATACAAAAATCTCACTTGCTGAGAGCTGTTAAGAAGAAACCACCAAGCTAAAGGTGCAGGAGCAACAGGTCCATCCTGGACACACCACCCCAGTGACAAGCAGCAGGCTGAGGCTGTTAATCATTTCAGAACTGGATGATAATGCTGAATAGTCTTAAGCTGATACTCAGTGGCTTCAGCAAAGTCAGCCTGGGGCTGCTTCTGCTTGTATTCCTTCAGGAAACAAAATTGGTGGATAGAAACAGATATAAAGACTACCAAGCAGATAAACTGCAAGAGGAAACAGGCAGCTAACCTCCACCCTCTGGGAGAAAGCAGACATAGAGAAAGTCAGGAAAAGAAAGTAGGGATGAATAGAGTGAGGAGACAGAAGTGAAAGCTCCCTGTTTCATACGGTTTGAAAATGTGATTGACCACACGCTGCTGTTAAATGTTGGATCACACCAAGATCACTTTTCTGAACTACAGGCTAAAGCATCATAACCCATCTCCTTCAAGGCTCTGCCTCCTGATTTCCCAAATTTCCCCTATTCCTTTATAGCCTCCCTTCTCCAAAGCACAACTTCTCCAACAGTGACACTCCTGACCATTCATCCTGTGACTCCAGCAAAGGGTTTTGCCAGTTTCAGGTCAACACACTGTATTTCAGGTAAATGATCAAAAAACAACCAAACTAACTGAAATAAGAACAAAAAAACCCACACACACTCTGGCCCTGTCCCAGGTTTCAGCCATGCATGCACAGCAGCAGCATTTAGGTACATCCAGTAAAGCAGAACATGGCAACACCCACACAGGGTCCAGAAATCCTAATGGGATTATTGTACATCTACACCCTCATTTTCTGCTTTTTAAATGATGTGATCTGCACAGTTAAACATTTGAGTCCTGAAAAAGTCAGCCCTTCCTCTTTTTAATCAGCATATGGTGCTCTGTGTACTTTTACAACATGAGGAAAAGCCTCAAACTCACTCCTTTTGATTCAGCATACAGTGAATAAATGACACAGAGCCTTTCCACAACAGGTTTTGTCATGATTGTTTCTTTTTCTGCACTTTGATTTCCAAAAAGAAAGATTATTGGACAGAAAGCTTTTTGAAGAAAAGTCTAAAAAAAGGAAAAGAAAAAGCCACTAGAGCTCAACTACTTCCCTGCTGGGCAGAGCATCTCTGAGCATCTGCTGTACCTGCACAGAATTACAAAAACTCCCACTACAGGCGTGCCTGCTGACAGTTCTGACACCCCAGGCTGCAGGCTGGTTATCCCCCACTTGGAAAATGGGGATATCAATATTTCCACTGCCATCTGCAATTAAAGTCATTAGCCTTTTCCCATGCATTTATAGATTAACTCCTTCTCGGTGTTATGGCTGCACCAAATTTTAAAGAAAGGAAAAAAAAAACCAAGCAAGAGCACAAAGGAACCTGTATTTACAGGGTGTTCAAACACCATCACTGCGTTTTCTGGAACAACTTCTTGACTAAGTACAACACTTCTTGTCATTGGAAGAAAGTGCAAAGCTAAAACTGCCATCTGCTTTATCCCTTTGCCCACACTGCAGCATTCTTTAAAAACGTGTCTAAAAGATAAACCACAACACCCAAAAGGTCTTTAGTGACACCTGTTAGGGAGGGGGGTAGATACAGCCAAATTCCACTTCCAGACGAGTTAAAGAGTCTACAGAAACAGGAAGATCAACTCCTCTTTATGAAACTAAGTAGAGAAAATACTCTGAGCAAAGTATAAAATACAGAGCCCTTGCAAATAGCACTTAATTCCTCTGTATTACCTATTTAAAGGCTTGTTTCCTGCTCTGTGGAGCTAAGAACCTACACTGCAATTCTCCCTTACACCACCAGTTCTGCAAGGCCATATATCAGCATTATTAATATGATTTACAAGTGCTACAGATGTTCTCCTTAGGGGCAGCTCCATGCAAACATTGACAGACTTCTAATAAACAGACCCAGATCCATCTGTTAACTTGTTTGAAGCATTTCACTGTACAGAGCAGAACCAAAGTGATTCATTAGAGAAAATATCTTCATCAACAACCTCCCATGCACACTTCTTGTGCTCCAACACTTTCTCCTACTTAACTTTTAAATTTGTTTTTATGTATTTAAATGATTAAAGTTACTATTTTGAAAAATAACAGATTCATTTCAGGGAAAAAAAAAAGCATTACAAGTGTAGTAAAAATGGATGAGCTGCCACTGGTTTAAATCATGCTCTGGGTTTACAACTACCTTTTCCATGCAAAGTCCACCTAAAATCAATACAGGACAATCAAGTCAGTTTAAGGGGATGAAGGATGAAATGAAAGGGATTGAATTACCATGACATAAATATACTGCTTGTTAGCTGAGCCACAGTAATGACAGACCTGGTGATGGGGCAGGGTAAGAGCCCCCACACACCAAGGGAATTATTGCAGCTCTGCAGGAAGAGCAACCACTTGTTACACCAGTCACCCTCCCATTTAAGACCACCACTCATCCCCTGTGCACACTCCCACCAGCTTGGCTTTATCTGTTTCCAAAGCAATTGAAGTGCCCTGTGTTTGAACAAGCACATTGTCCCAGAATAACTCTGTGTGTTAACTTAAAGCAAACACAGCCACACAAGTACAAAAGGCTCTATGGGGTCTACTACTTCCGATGAAAAGTGATTTTGCTAAGGTTGGGTAGATCCATAAACTTGCTCAGCAATGCAAGGAAGTTCCAGGTCAGCTGAGGTGTGAACAAACTGTGGTAGTTAAGCTGCTGTCCCTCCCTTAGAGGGCATCAAAGCAGTTTCTGAGTTTGTGCCTTTGAATTAAATCCCCAAACGGTCTGCAAAAAAGGGAAAAATGGGGATCTTAAAGTCTATTACCCCTCCCTATGCAGGGAGCAGCGCTGAGGGCAGATGGACAGGAGGACAGGCTCCTGCCAGGAGGAGCACAGCCTCCCCAGCACAGCTCCTGCACCCAAGGCTTAGAGCACACGAGCCCTAAGCTGCTCAGAGCTCCTGCATATGGATGGAGCTGAAGCCCAAGGAAATGTGACCATGACAGTGAGGACACAAGTATCCCAATTGATTCCCATGTGGCTGCTCCTGCCCAGCAAAGGAATACGCTGTCAGCACCCTGGCTGATCTACAATACTCCCACTCACTCAGGCAAGCACTCACTCCAGGGGAAACTCAGAGGAACATTCCCTCTCTCTTCACTGAAGAGCTGCACTTCAACATTATTTCACAGACTCTGAGCAGGACTGTAGCAGCAACAGAAAAGCTGCAAAAAGCAGTGCTTTCCAGGAAGGAACAGCAAAAAGCAATGCTTTCCAGGAAGGAACAGCATTCTCCACTAAATTCAGACAATTCTTACACACATGTGCTCAGTTTACCACTTTCACTACAGCTCACAGCACAACACAGTTCCTAAACCAGCCTTGGTAAGCAAAAAGGCAGCTACATCCTACAGCCCCTCCCAGCAAAAAGCTCTGGACTGCAAACTCTGCACTTGCTTACAGCCAAACCAATGGAGCAGGGCAGTTTTAGAAAACAGATTTATCTCAGCATGGCCATATCGATGGGTTTTGAGAAAGGGAGATCCCCAGCCAGGCACCCTCTGTGATGTTACACAAGGATGAGCTGAGCAGTTAAAAAGACAAGGTACCAAAAGGAGAAATGTGCATTTTCTTCAACACAAGTAGAGTTTGGTTACAACAGGAGACTCAGTCACAACGAAGAACGTCTCAGCCTGTACATCTGTGCCAGTGCATGCTCTGCATGGATGCCAGTGCAGCCGTGTCAGGAAAGCTCTCCAAGTGTAAACTCCCAGAGTGAACAGCAATCCTTTCCTGTCCCTGCTTCTCTCATTTTAAAGGAAAGGCAGGAGCAAACAGGATCATTCCCAAAGCAGACCAGTGTCAATCACAGCCGAGTCTAAATCTCAAAGTTTGACAGTAAATGGGATCAGTGCAGACAGGGAAATTTGTTCCAGATTGGTCCCTCAAGCACAGAAATTTCACCTCAAATTGTCTTTACTACACTTGTTGCAATGCTGGTGGAGAAGAGAAAGCCCTGCTTCCAGGAAAGAAGGAAAAAACTCCTCTGACCAGGTTATCCATGCTGCTAAAACACTTCCAAATATGACAACATCTGCTGAAAAGAGACCAAGGTCTGCAAAGGTGCATAAGGAACCCAAAATAGAGGTGAGTAGTTTCTTCAGTCAGTATCTTATCAAGAAGAAGGGTAAAGGACTCCTAGAAAACACAGCACATTACAGAGAATTTCTGCACTACTCTCCAGAAGAATTACATCCTTCTAACGCTGGCTTTAGCAACAAGTGGGTTAAAGAGTTAGTGAGCCACAGAAAATTTTTCACCTCCAACAAGCACTAATGATTGACAAAACAAACCTGATGTCGCAGTAAGATCCCGTGGAATGAAAAGCTGGAGATGCACAGATCCTTCCAAAATGTCCTGACAGCTCACTGAGCAGCACAGCACACAGTGGCTCCCTCCCAACTCCCAGAACTCAGAGGGTTCTGGGCTACTACTAAAGAATAGTGTGGCAAATTGAAATGAAACAAAACCCAAAAAAACCAACACAACGTACAAAACAAAACATATGGTTCATGATAATGACTGGGAAACCCACTGAGGATTAATGAATTTTGCAAATTAGCAAAGAAGGAGCAACCAGGATTAAAGAGAAACAATCAACAACACTGAGATGCAAAACACTTTGTTCATTTATTTAGCAAGGTGTAGTTCTGCCTGTGCTGAAAGCACCTGATAGCTTACCAAAGTAGACAGAGTAATATATTTTGTAAAAGTAATTAAGCCTTTGAAATATGAGACCTCAGTACATCACTCAGCTGCTGCCGAGGAGAGGGATTTGACTCCCAAGTTGTTTGTGCTGTCAACAAGAGCGATCAGGCTCCCAGATTACTCCCGGGAGGAGGAGTGAGATTCTAGGAGCACAGCAGGGCTTGGAAACCCACACCCCACTGCACAAGTGCCTCCCCTGGAAGGGAAATGGTAAATATTAAACAGCATCATTCAGAACGTGCACCAAGTAAAAGATGTGCCTGGGAAAACTCCGGAAAGCCCCAGCTCAGTGCGTGCGCTGCCTTCAGCCTCACAGGGAGAGACCCTCAGCTCAGGCAGGCTGGACCCCTGGCCTGCAAGTGAGGTTTGAGGACACCAAAAACCCCCATTAGACTCCCTCCATCTTAAGAGATGGGTTTTAAACACACAGTTCTTAACTCCGCAAAGAGGCCTTTTGCAAGATTATTAATTCCTGTGATTCAAGTCATTGTACACAGCAGTGCAAAGACAGCAGCAGCTACCAAGCCCGCAGAAACACTTGCATTTGCAGACACTGACTAATAACAAAATCAGCCTTCTTTACAGACTGTGCAAGAGCAAGGCTGCCCAGCACACTTACTGAGCTGGAACTCACGGACTTCAACATGCTTTTACTCTAAATACTATTTAAATGCCAAGAACTAAAGTTTTTGTAAGCACTTTGGTGCTTAAATGACACCGGTTTTATTTCCAGAAGCCGAGTTTTTATTTGAAGATAACAGAACTAACACTCCAGAGTCAGCTTTGAAAACAACCCTCAGACACTTCACATTGCACGTGCATTCTTTCTTAATTTAAACTCTGCACGCATAGGTCACTACAACTAAAAAGCTTTTCACTGCAATAGCTACTGTCTCAGCACTGAAGAGACAATATTGCAATCAAGCTTATGCTGAAGATTCTATAAGACTGTTACCCCCTGCCCACCCCTTTTATTAAACATTGTCTCAAAACACTAAATAAGCATGAGTGAGTATTTTTATCCAGTACAGACTAAAGAGAAAGAAATACACAATCTTAGCATTTCTTCTTTCCAAAAAGGACGGCTTTGAGGTCTGGAGTTACTCTATTTCAGCAGGAGCCTCCCAGGGTATTATTAAAAACTCCCCAAACTTCTGTGCTAAAAAAAATGAGACACCCAGCAGTCTGCCAGTGCTGGGATCTGCAGATCAGGAGGCAGGACCTGCATTCACAGAACATTCAAGCAGTTAGGAAGTTGTAAGCAATACAGATCATGGCTTTTTCTGCTTGTAAAGCAACCAAACTGCTTTGGGGACTTCTTGTTTGTTTTGATCGATGCATATTTATTCTGCACTTGTCACCCAGATCCTGCAGCACATATGGTAGTCACCAAGTCCCCTCTAATACCTTGGCTTAGCACTGTGTGAATTAAAGACAACAGCTTTAAAACTAAACTTACAGTTTCATGTAGATACACCCCTACCAGCACACTTACACTGTACACGTTAAAAATATTAACAAGCATATTAAAAATGTGCTTCTCTATTCCCAGCAAGGAACAGCAGGTGTGCTTTGCTAATTATGTCAGCTCCTAACCTATTATTTACCAGTGTCAAGGAACTTAAGACATAAAAAAAAAAAAAAAAAAAACCCCAAAACCTACACATAAAAGTTTGAAATATTAGTGAAGCCATCATGTTTGCTCATCCAGACAAGTTTATTTTAGTAACTTTTGGCTCCTGAAGAAACCAACAGAAAGGAACATCCACACTCTGGGACAGTCACAGAACATTTATCCCGAACCTGACAGAACGCATTCTCCACGTTGTCAAAAGTCAATTGTGGAGGAAAACACGTTCTGAATTAATACCCTGCGAGACCCAACCACGTAAAGACGCACACAGACCCGCGACCTGAACACTACAGCTTTGTTTGAAAGTGAAACCAAGCAGGCTACAAATAATGCTCTATCCCCAGTGCCCAGGGAGGTGCCAAACCCAAACAAGAAGCATAAACGGAGGAGAAGGACGGCTGAGTTTTGAAGTTTTACATTTTATTATCGGTAGCATTATTTATAGCGTGACACTTCTATATATAAATCTGCGATCTGCGTTTCTTTTTACACCTAGAAAGCGTATCAAGTTTAGGCAGCGAACCCTTGGGTTTCCATTTATTCGCGAAAGTTTGGTAAACACCGGATATTTACACGAGCGGAGCAGCTGGGTACACACACACACATACACAAATAAATGCATGCGGACACGGACAACACGCGAAACGCGCACTTTCCAGCCCATCATCCGCTGCCTGCTCAGACCTTTTTCCAGCTCCCAAGCCAGCGGCGGGGCCGGGGAAATGGCCGGAGCAGGCGGGCGCTGGCCCAGGGCTGGGGCCGCCGCCGGGCTCCGCTCCGCGCCCGAGCGCGGCCGCGACAAACGCGGAGCCGGGACCCGCGCACCGCCGGCACCGGGGGCTGGAGGCTGCCTAGTACCCCCCCTTCCTCCCCGCTATTTTTTAAGCTCTTTTTTTTTTCCCCTCCTCTTCCCTCCCTCTTTTTTTGGTCTTTCTTTTTTCCTTGTTTTTAAGAGCGCCTGCAGCCCTCCTTTTCTTCGCCCCTAATTTTCCCCTTCAAAAGATGGCGGGCAGAGAGAGCGAGCGAGGGAAAGCGAGCGAGAGAGGGGGAAGAAGAAGAAAAACCAAAAAAAAAAAAAAAAAAAAAAAAAAAAAAAAAAAAAAAAGCNAAAGAAAGAAAGCAAGCAAGCCCGTCCTGCGCTGGGGCGCGGGGCTCGGCGGGGCCGCGGCTGCGCCCGGCCGGGGCGTCTTCGGGCGCTCGGCGAGAAGGGGAGGGGGAGCAGAAGATGGAGAAGAAGCGGCAGAAGAAGAAGAAGAAAAGGGTGGGCAGGAGCGGCGGGGCCGGGAGGAAATCAATGGCCAGGCTGCAGCCAGCCCCGCCGCGCTTTGTTACAATTGTGGCGGCGCACAAAGGCTGCGGGGCCGCGGGGAGCGACGCGGGGCTCTCGCAACAAGAAGGAGCAGAAGAGAGGAGGGGGAAAAAAAATTAAAAAAAAAAAATCAGCATTGGCCTTTCCCAAGTGGGTTTTGCTTTCCTCCCCCTTCTTCCCCGGCCCCCCTCCCTCCAGAAACCATGGCCCAGTGCTAGCAATGCACACCCAAGCATCTAACAAATAAAGGGAAAGATTAAATAGATTACTTTGCCCCGGCAGCTCCAGCAACGTTTGCCTTACAGTCCCTCCAGTTGCTCTTCTTTTTATCCTCGGCAAGGCAGTATAATAGATGCGCTACAGCGCCCGAGCGCTCATGCGCCGGGGCGCAAGGCCATGTGGGCACCGTAGTCCCGGGCCGGGCCGGGCGAGAAGCGGCGGCCGCAGCCCGCACTACAAGTCCCAGAAGCCGGCGGGTCCCCCCCGGCCCCCCGCGCCCTCCCCGGAGCGGCGGGCAGGGGACGGGAACGGCAGGGGTGATGCCCCGGTCAGCGGGCGGCGGGGCCGCCCAACGCGATGTCCCCGGCGGGGGAAGCGCCTGGCGGGGCTCGGGGCGGGGGGNGACACGGAGCCGCGCGGAGGTGGCGGCGGGCGGGTGTCCCCCGGGCAGACATGGCCGGGGAAAATCCCGGCTTCCCCCGTCCGCCCGCGTCGCGCCTCCCGAGGTACAAGCAGAGCCTGAAAAGTGCGGCTGGAAACGCGCGTGGGACCCACGCGTGCTGCGGGAGGCCGAGCTGGAAATCACAACTCTTCTCGCCCCCTTTTTTTGTTGGGGTTTTTTTTGGTTTTTTTTCTTTTTTTTTTTTTTTAATCGCGGTTTGCATTGGGTAATGCGCTCTCGCATTTATTACGCAACAACTAATACGAGCTGCAATAAAAATAGCCCGCCGCCGATGCACGCTGGAGTAGTGAGCGGCCAAAAAAAATCCATCAAGAAAACCCACAGCCCGATGTAGTTTGCACTGATTGGTGCATTTCATAACATTGTCAACTGCTGAAAACAGAAATTAATGTAATGTATACAATAAAAACAATGTGAATTTTACCAGCACACCACCATAAAAGCATCAACAAACATCAGCGCTGTTAAAAACACTTCCAAGTAACAGACCAACACAGCCCATGTCCTAAAGCAAATCCACAACTGCAAACAGAAGTCTAAACAAAAAAATTGTTACAAGCCAAAATATGATTGAATTGCTGCAGAAAAAGAAATAATAGAACTATTGGAAAATAAATGAAGGGAACATTTGAGTGCCCATATGGAATAAGGCAGGGTGAGGGGATCTCTGTGGACACGTGTGCCAGCAGAGGCTGCCACGCTGCTGGTTCAGCCAGCCACATGCTGATGCCAATTAATAAGTCAGTTTATTGTAACCATAAGGTGAAGGCAGTTTTACTAAAAGACCTTATTTCCAGAAGATTAGCTTTAGAAAAACACGACCAATGGGACTGAAATTTCTCCAGAGGTATGATATAATCAGAAAGATTGTACAGGCTTAAGAGAATTCCATTTAGCCATGCTTGCAGCTGCCTCAGGATGAAACCAAAATTGTGCACATGCCTTAGCCAAACTCCCCCCCCCAAAAAAGGGCTTTTTGGCACTCAACTTCAAAGTTTGTGCAAATTTAGGAACTAGAAACTCGCTTACAACTCTACCACTCTTGGATACATTTAGTAAGGCAACATTTTGGTGTAGGTGCATCAACACCCAAACCCTGCTGTAGGTCAGTGTGTGAGACTGGGGCTTCCCTCCTGCCAGCTGACCCTTTTCACTTGACCATCAAAGTCACCTCCCCACCCTCCACACCCAGAGCACGTGGTCTCTGCAGGAGCACAAAGCATGCAAGCAGTAGGAAAAAAGTAAATTCTGGGTCCACTTAAGGAGAACCACCCCACTTCATGAGCTAGTGTTCACAAACCTGATTGCCAAAAAGAGAGGAAATCCCTTTGAAACACCACCTGAACTCTGCCCTGCCCACAAAGTGTCCTGAAGTCCAGATACCTGGGAGTAGGGGGAAGGACTGGATTTTGAGCACTTTTTACCATTGTTCTGCTCTAAGCCCATTTTCAAGGCAATCTAAAAGACCACAAGTGGATCAAAGCATTTGAGAGCTGAAGGGAACCAGGGCAGTTCTTCTGACTGCACTGGCCTGCTCCAGGATGTACCTAATCCACATGGATAACCAGAGCAGGAATTCCTGAATGCCATAACATACACAGACACCAAATCATGAGCATGACCAAAGAGCCCCTAAATGAAAACTGCTGCAGCTCTAGGCATGGGGGCTGGGAAAAGTTGGCAGCTGAAGCTTTCCAAGGGAGGGGGGCAGGGAGAAATGGGCTGAGAATTCATTATGAACACTTGATAAAATGGACTCCATGCACTATAAAGACTCCTTCTCAGGAAAACACAATCTGAAAGTGTTAAGAGTATTTATATTTTAGCTTTATACAAACTCCTGCAACAAAAGAAATGTTGGCTGCAATGTGAGACTTGGCAGAGCCACAAGGAACTGAACAGGGGTCTCCTAATGCAAAGTGTTCAGCAGCCCCAGCAACAGACAGAGCACAACAGCAGAGCAGAGAGAAATTGGGGAGCGCAGGCAGAAAGGCAGAGACAAGAGAAGCCAGACAGCAGAAGCTCTGTGAGAGCAGAAAACTCTCCAGGCTATCAGGGCACTCACCTCACAGTGGATGTGCACAAGTTCAACACTGGAGTTTGGTCCTCTCTGCAAATCCACTGTCAGGAGCACGATGATGAAGGGTGCATCAAAACTGCAACCCAAAAGGAGTCTCCAATTACACCTTATCCTGCCTTATCTCACCCACGGTGGGTGTAAAAGAGTTTCATCCCAAATTGTCACATTCATTATGCAGCAGGCTGAGCAGGCAAAACAATTCACGTGGGAAACTGTCCCCAGAGATTTCACCACTATCAGCTTTCCACCTGGAACACAGCAGTCACTCACACACCTACCTGTAGGTCTGCAGACTTGTGCTTGAAGAACCCTGCTGCATCCTCCAAGGGATTAGGAGAGCAAACATATTTTGGGATCCCTAAAGCCTTCTTTATGCAAGGCAGTGAGTTTAGATAATGGTTTAGCCAAACAGGCAGAGGCTGACTCAGTTTGAATAAGCCCCTTAGGAGGTACAGTGAAATCAAATCAGAACAATTTAAGCTCAAGTTACCAAAGCCAAAGTAAAAGCACTTCAACGGAGGAAAAGAGTCATAATCTTTAAATTAAATTCTGAACTGATTTTGTCACATAGTTTCATGCACAAGATGTAACAGGCTGCCTCTTCTGAGACACCTTAACAGCAGATTTTCCATAAAATAGAAACCTACAGCAGCAGCTCTTTACTTCCTCCTGCTCCCCAAGCTCAGAGGAACATCCTAGATTCACCCAAAGCTTCTCAATTGGCCTCTCTGGTCTTTTATGCTGCACCTCCAGTTACCTAATTAGTGCCTTGTTAACGAACACCTGCCATGTATTTATTCCTGGCTGCTGTAGTACTTTTAACCTGTAATGCCCAGTGGTACCTACATCCTTCTCAGAAGCTTTGTGCACAGGCTTCAACAAGAAAAATGTTATTTGTGCAAAACCAGAGTGGTTTTTCAGGGCTGTTAAACACTGGCACTTTTTGCCTCTCTGCTCGTGGAGTGTTGAGTGTTTTGAAACCAAGAGGGGATGGAAGCAGAAAAGGAGATACTTTGTGGGACAGATGAGTTTTGGGAGGATGGGCCACACTCAGTGCCTTGTGTGACTGCACCTAACAACATTTAGCAGGAATCAGGGACTGCTGGGAACAGTAATTTTTCTGATCTTTGCAATAGGTACTTCCTGCAAGCTTCTGATTTTTACCTGTGCCTGTTCCACCATCAAAACCACAGATCCCCACTGCAAGGGGAGATTATATGACTCAGATCACTCCGGTGTCAGGCAGAAGGGTGTTGAACACAAGGGGATAAATGCTCTTATTACAACAGAGTCATCTTTTCCAATGATCATCTTCAGTGTAGTGGCAGGATTTCCTCGATTGAGTAAGTATTATTCAGTAAGTTAAGGATGACAGGATTAGGGCAGAGGTTTGAAACAATAATTGCAGTTTGTTCTTCTGTAGTACCTTTCATCTGTGCAATTCACAACAATGCAATAATCCTCCTAACAGCTTTTGTAGGTAAGGAAATATTATGACTCCTGTTTTTCAGCTGAGGAAGCTGAGAGGGAATATGATGATGCAGAGAATCATGGGCAGAGGCAGAATTGGGACTCAGCTCTTCTGACTCATTCTTTGTAGTTCTGAGAGCCCGGACACACCAGTTGGTGAGGCCACCCTGGCTCCTCGATCCCAGGAATGTCAGTGCCTGCAGGGCTTTTGGATCTTCAGTGTTCCCTCTTCATCTGGAAAAGGGTGAGCAGAGCCCCCAGACTGGGAAGCCAAGAGCCAGGATGTCTACAAGCCCCAAAAGACACAGCACTGTGCTGTTTGAAGGGAAGACTGGAAAGAATTGAGCAACCCAAGACCTAAAGGATCTTGTAAATGTTCATCTGCAAAGAGGAGTTTTGATTGTGACCTGAATGGTGGTCTGGAGTCAGCCAATATCCAGTGGAAGGTCCAGAGCAGATTTAAATAAAGTTTTTCCAGATTGGAAGTTCTCAATCCAGTGAAGCAGAGATGAAGTGCTTCCACTGCAGTGGACAGGAAGGGCATGAAGAGCCCACAAAATCTTCTGCCTGACTATGATGTGTCTTACCAGGAGGGAGCAAAAAGCTTTATTTGGAGGAGCTGGAGACTGGGACACAGTGGGCTAAGATTTATATGTAAAGAAAGAGGCAGAATTTGGGAATGGAAAAGAAACTGCCCAGCCAACGTGGCTACATATCTTTGGCCATAGTTAAAAACGTTCCTTTGGAAATTACCTGCATCTGAATGGTTTTGTTGGACATTCAGTGTGATGTGGAGACCCAGCACCTGCTGTGAACACAGTGCTTTGCACAGGTAAGCAAGGCTGTGAATAGTGTGTGCTACTGAGCTGGCAGTTTAAACCAACAGACACTGGAACATGCCAGACTTCAGCTGGCCAAAGCCCTAAAGGATTCCTCTGTGTTTCCTTACTTTTCCTCCTGCTCCCTCACAAAGACTGGAGAGAATGGCAGAGAGATCCTCTAACCAAACAGTAACACCTTCAAACATCTTGATCTGTAAATGACAATGAGTAATAAATAGATTTCACTACAACTATTTCAGGGGTGTGAGTGAATTGTATTGAACTGTCCGCTCACCGTGGCTGCAGCCAAAGAACAAAGCTCCTGATTCACAGAAGTGCTGAGAACCTGCTGCTCCAGTTGAAGTGGCTGGGAGAGGCAGGCTGTCATCACGTCTGGCAGTCAGAGCATGTGTGACTCAGGCTGGGGCTCTCAAATCAGCAGCCTCTGTGCATTAACTTGGCTGGGGCTGGCATTGGGGGGAATCTGTGCTCAGTGATGCCTTATAGCACATTGCAGGACTCCCACCCTGTGGGAAGTCCAACCTGCTCTTCAAAATCATGTTTCTTCCCAGGTCTTTACTAACGAGGGTTTGATACATGCAGTGTTCAATGATCTTACACTGAAATGAGTTCTTCAACTTCTATAGGCCCCTCATGCCTGGACTAAGTGTTTGTACACATCCCTCCCAGGGCAGGAAGATTCCAATCCTACCTGCTCTCCACTGGGCTAAGATTTCCTAGCTTTAAATGAACAAATGTTGGCAATGATGCAAGCGAGGCTCAGAGTGTAGTGGGGGAGGTAGAAATATCATCCTGGAAAAGGTTCAGTGTTTGTTTTTAAATCCCAGAAGAAACATATGAATGTGATGTATCTGGGATTTAGGGAAAAAAAACAACAGAGCAGCATCTTAGGAACCACCCAGAAACAGCTCTGTGTCAGGGATCAGCTGCTCTTTAGAAGCCTAAAAGATGCAGCAGGTCTCTCCTGAGTTGTTCCTCCCTGTTTCTGGAGCAGTGTGTAACACACAGCGAGTCTGTTCTGCACTTCCTCTGTCTGCTGAGGGGCCCAAGCAAATAAAAATGCGAGCTGAGATTGCTAATTGTGCCAAAACACAAACATGGGCTCGCACAGCTTGTAAGCCCCGTGTGCGATTACTCACCACTACAAACGTAAGCACGAGCTGGTTTGTAGCAGGCAGGTCTAAAGAACAGGTCCAGGCTGTAGTGAAGGTCCTGGGAGCTTTTCCACAAGCAATAATGTCCTTTGGATCAGCTCTGCAGCACTGGGGTATCTCTGGTCTCAGTGCAACCTGGGACAAAATCACACACGTTGGTCACAGCAGGAGCCACGGCCTCAGCTCCTGACACCCTGGGAGCCACCCAGAGGGACCCCAGTAACACTGGGAGCAGCCACTTCCAATCTGAGCAGTTTTCCTTTCCCTTTCACCACCACGGGAAGCTGCTCTCCCACAAACACCTCAGACAGGTGTCTTTTCCAGTGCACTTGGCACGTCCCCAAATTCAGGCTGTTTGGAAGCAAAGGGAATGAAAGATTTGGTGAGGGAGAAGCCTGCCAAGCCCCACGCTTTTCCAGAGTTTGGACAGATGTCACATCCTGCTGATCCCAGCTGTGGAAGCCTGGCCGGGGGAGCAAGAAAGACCCGCACAGATGATTCATAACCATCAAGTGAAATTTAATCCAAATTTTTGTCTGTGCCCTGGGGATGTTCTACAGTCCCAAAGAAATGCCCCTGCTTGTGCTGTTTCTGAAAGCTCCATGCTATCAAAAACCCAGCCTGGCATAGAATCAGGTACTTGGCCCAATGGAGTTTATCATACTTTAAACTAGTTTAAAAAAAACATCCAGGACACTTAGAGGCTAAGGGGTTGTTTAGGATTACACTTAATTTGTAATCAAGATAATATTTTTCAGGTTCCAGAGAGGTATTATTCAGAGCAGATAAGCATTTTTATACATGCACAGATGTGTTTTCTACACATATATAAATATATTTATATGTATTTTCTACATATATAGAAAAATATCGGGCAAATATTCCCAAAGCAGACACTGAGAGGCAAAATACAAACTTATCTCCAACATGAAAGAAACAAAAAACACCCTGCCACAAGGAAGTTCTATAAATAGCATTATACTGTTGATTTGTATTCTCCCATTATATTTTATATTCATTGTTTAAAAGACTGAAAACATTAAGCCAAAACCATCTGGAAGAATCAGCACCAGGGATTTAACTGGATTTGTTTCCTAATATTGTTCGGGTGATGGTGCAGCTCTTCTGTGTTTTACCTCCCTGAGTTTAGAGGGCAGGGCTAATTCTCTGGATTTCTGCTGCAGCATTCCGGGCTGGAGAAGGGCCTTGGCTTCACTCTACCACAGTTTTTTTTCATCTTTTCCTTTCTCAACTGCCACTAGAATTTTTGGAAGCCAAGTATCTTCCTGTGTTAAAGGGCCAGTAAATGACACGGGTTTCCTTTTCTTCCCTCTTAACCGAAAGCAGACTGCTACGTGTGGGTTCAGAAATAACCCACTGCTCTCCAGAAAAGTGCTTAAACACATGTTTAACCGTAACTGGGCTCTTTGGCCTTAATGAATTAAACACTTTTCTGAGTCAGGGCTTTTTGTGTGACAATACACTGAGAAAACCACCTTGCCTCAGATGCCCTCTCACCCAGGAGAGGATCACGGTGTCAAACGGCTCGAACATCAGCATTCGAGAGTCACAGAACCACTTAGGTTGGAAAAGACCTCCGGGATCATCGAGTCCAACCTTTGATTGATCATCACTTTGTCAATTAAATCACGGCTCTGAGTGCCACGTCCAGTCACTCCTTGGACACCCCCGGGGATGGGGACTCCACCACGTCCCTGGGCAGCTCCAATGTTCAATGTTCCCCCCGATCCAACGTTTAACACCACTTTCCATGAAGGAATTTCCCCTTATGTCCAGCCTGAACCTCCTCTGGCCCAGCTCGAGGATGACTCCCTATGGCCTGTCACTACCTGCCTGGGAGAAGAGCCCGACCCTCACCTTACAGACATTATTATGGCTATTACAGCCATTATACAGACATTACTATAGCCATGACTGCCGTGTGAATGGGCCTGCCCTTCTCACAGCCGCTTTTATCGGTGTACATCCAACGGGGCCAGCTGCGGACACACCCCAACGACACCTAACCCCCTCCAGCCGAGCTCAACGGCCCCCGGGCGACGGGAGCAGCGCCGTGGCCACCCGATCCCGGTGCGTATGAGCCCGCTTCCCACACGGCAGTGTCACCGCCATGGATGCGGCCCGCACCGGGCGCTCCCCACCGCGAGCGGGGAACGGCAGCGGGCGCTGCCAGGGAAGGACAGAGAGCAGGGAAAGGAGAGAAGTCACTACCTGCCTGGAAAAGAAAGAGGGGAGGGAAAAGAAGGAGGGGAGGGAAGGGGCGGGCACGACGCCACGGGGATGGACCCCGCCCGTGCACGCACTCGCGCCGCTCTTTTGGCTCTCGGGCCGCGCCGTAGCGCTCCCGGGAGAGAGCGGCATTGTGCAGCCTCCGGCTCGCGCCGCGCAGGCGCCGTCCCGCATTCCCCGCCTGGCGGACCCGGACCCGCCGCCGCCGCCGCCGCGTCCCCCCCTCNCCCCCACCCCCCCCAACCGCGTGGGGACCCCTCACTTCACCCCCCTGCCCAAATCCGGGGAGCTGCCCACAGCCACCCCCGCATTCCAGAGCGAGGGAGGGGCCGCTCGGGGCTGGGGGGCTCGAGGGGTGTTAGCGGTGCCGCGGGGGATGCGCTGGGAGCCTCCCGGGCGTGGAGCCCACCCGGGCCCGGGAGCGATGCTGCGGTGGTTTGGCAGCGCGCTGCGTGCTCGCCCGAGTTCCCAGATGAGTTCCAGATGAAAAGGAATTAGGATCTGCGTTAGGAAAGTTTAATTTCTTATTGTGGCCCCCAGGTCGCGCGGGGAGTGTCCCTGACTGGAGATAGTCAGGGTGCAGTCCTGTGCCATGTGCTCTGGGATGACCCTGCTGGAGCAGATGAGCCGCTGTGCTCCCTTCCAGCCTGGCCCATTCTGGGATTCTGGGGTCTCCCCACACCGAGCACAGCCGGCAGGCAACTGGTAGTGCCCTGCTCTGCACCCTCTCGGGAAGGAGATGCTTGGAATGCCAGTGGATCCTGAGAGCAAACGCTCTCGTTCCCGAATGTGCTGCCACCAGCAAAAGGAGCTGCGATGTGGCAAATGCACTTAGAAGGCAAATCCTGACGCTGTGAGCCGGGGGGTGATTCTGCTCCTCAGCTGAAATGTGGCTGAGCTGCAGTGGAGATTTGTTCCCTCTGCAGCATCAGCCCCGATTACGGAATCCTGGCACTGCACTCCAGCAGGTCTTGTTACAGAAAGCGAGTCTGGAGAGGCTGATCCAAGGCTGCTGCCAGTCAGGGGGAAGTCTTGGGTGGAGAAGGGGGTGGTTTGATGCTCAGACCTTTCAGCAGGGAAATACGACACCAAAATATTTGCATACTGAGGTGAAAGGAATCTGGTCAGGTCTGAAGCTTTGCAAGCGCTGGTTATTTTTTGTGTTCCTTATCATCTCATATTCTCTACTTTAATTTATTAAAAATAGAAAGGCCTTGGACTGTTCCTTCCATCTTCCACACAAACTACTGTGTTTACCCTGTGCTAAGTACTTGTTACAAGTGTTTTGGGGTCTGTGATATGAAAACCCTGCCACACCTCAAAGCTATTGTGCTGTACTTGTGTTTGGAAAAAGCTTTCCAGGGAGCGATCAAAGGCTGTGGCTTGAGTTCTTGGTCTTGCACATAAGTAGGTCTGAAGGCCTGAAATACTGCTGTGTTGCTCAACAGATAATAAATAGGGGTTTTCATCCTGGTTTCTGGCAACCTGCACTTTGACCAATCTCACTCTCGTGCATGCTGAGAATCTTTTTGGCAGCTAATGAGAATATTTTGTTTTTCTTCCAGGTTTTCCTTTCAGCGTGGTTCTCCTCTCGGTGGCAAGAGCTGCCTTTTGAAGCAGCACATTCATTCTCCCCTTCAAGCACCCATAAGTCTCATTTGCCAGCTCCAGAACCATGGCAACAGAAGAAAAGAAGCCAGATGCAGAATCCACCAAAACACAATCTACTCCTTCCTCCTCGACCAATCAGAGCAAGGTGTGTGTGGGGCCCCAAAAAATATCCCTTTAAAAAAACACCTGGAACTACCTGAACACTCAGCAGGCAGACCAGAAGCAGGAATTTGAATTCTCCTGTAAATTAAGATATTTTCCACGTGGCTGCTTCTGCTGTTGTCTTGTGCTGAGGATTTTATGGGAAAAGTGGATGGAGTGCAGCTCTGCTGTAGTGCTAAGTGTTCTTTTTTAGCTTTTGGGGAAGTTCTCACTAGTGAAATACTTCCTGTCATTTTGATCATGACAAAGGCTGTTTGTATCCTTGGAATGCCTGGAGGTTGCTGGAGGATCTCTAGTTGTGGAGTGGGGAAACAGTTATTCAGGTTCTTTGAAGCCTGGAGATGCTCAGAGGAGGTGTTATTGTCTAACCATGAAGCCTCTTCAAAGGGTAAAAGTGGGATTTTAGGGGCATGGAGGAATTGGCCTGTGGTTTAATTCATGATTAGGGTGAAAATGCAAACACTAGAAAGCACTGCACAGGTCAATACCAAGAGTGTTACTTGGAAGTGCCAGGCACTTTGTGGTTGGGCTGTTGGGTAATTCTCACCTGTTGGTTCCTGGCTTGGATGGAATTCACTTCAGGGGTGACTTGGCATTGTGCTTGGAGCAGTGAGGCCCCAGACTGAAAGGGTGTTTGGCTGTTTATTGAATTTGGAGGGGAATGGGAATGTAAATGTGATTTAATGCTGGAATCTCTGTTATGGTGAGCATCCACGTGGTCCATTCCTCTGTACTGGTTGGAGCTGGCCACTGAGATACTCAATTTGGAATTTAACTCATTCATACATATTTCTCTTACAGCCTGCCCCAGTAAAGCCAAACTATGCTCTCAAGTTCACGTTAGCAGGACACACAAAGGCAGTGTCATCAGTCAAGTTTAGTCCTAATGGAGAGTGGCTTGCCAGCTCCTGTAAGTATTGCTTGCTTTTATCTCATTTCAAACACAAATGTGGGCCTTGAAGAAGGGCTTGTCTGCAGTCTCCATCAGGGACAGGAGGGATGTTATGTCGTGACATGTTTTTTTTAAAAGAGTGATACCAAAGCTGTCACTCTTTGAGATAATTTCATTGAAATTTGTTACTTTGAGCACTGGGCCTTTGCATTGCCAGGAGAGCCCTCACCTGTTCAGCTTTCCTGACTGAGCAAATGGGCAAAAATCAACGCAGGATTTTCCTGTGCAGAAGAAACCCTCGTGCTTTTCTGTATCACTGGAAGCTTAAGCTTTTAAATTAAACTTTGTACAGAGTCTCTGCAGGCAAAACCTTCCTGTGGGAAGTAAGGAAGGTGCTGCTGGGTTGCAGAGTTGGATGCACATGCTCTGTCCTGTGTGCCTGTGGTGGCTGGCATCAGAGGCTTTGATTGCCCCAGTGAAGTGCAGAAGGTTGTTATAAATAGTGTTTCACTGCTTGCTCTCTTAAGTGATAGAACAAGTCTCCTTTCTGTCAGCTTTGGTATTTCCTAAGGGGTTTTTTTGTGTTCAGCACTGCTTGACAGCTTTGCCTTGAAAATGTGCTTCTGTGGCTGTCAGTGATCCAGAGAGGATCCATGTGTAAGGAAAGGGCAGCTGGAAATGTTGAATATGACAGTGAGGGTCACTGGAACATCTTCCAGACATGGGAATGGCTTGGGGCTTTGACTTAACTGCAAACAGCCTCAATAAAACCAGTGCACTGTGCCATATAAATCATTCTTACAGTGTCCCCATCAGAGTCCCCCTCCCCTCTCCCTTGAACATGTTTTCCAAACTCTGTATCTGGCAAATAGCAACTTTTTTCTCTGGCTTGTTTTGCAAGTTACCATGGATAATATGTTTGGGTTTCTGCAGGCATCCATTCAGTGCAGCTTGTGGTGTAATTATTGTTCTTTTTAGGGCAAAAGCCTTTCAAGCATTCTCGTGGACCTGCACTACTTTTCCCACTGGCAGTCTAAAACAAAAGTAGAAACCCAAGTTGTCAAGAGAGAAACTAAAGCTGCTGGAGTCTCTCTGCATTCCAGGCAGCTTATGTAACCTCAGCTGCTGCAGAGAGCTGTGTAGGAAGCTGTTCTTCACCAACCCAGTATCACCTTCTTCCCTGAGGTCTGCCTGGGGAGGGAGGACTGCCCAGAGACAATTAACTTATTTCCTTTCACCTGGACGGGGCAGCTCTGGTAGTGCTGTTAATTAACCTCTGAACTGGCACATTCTTTTCCAGCTGCTGACAAACTCATTAAAATTTGGGGAGCGTATGATGGCAAGTTTGAAAAAACAATATCTGGTCATAAGCTGGTAAGTATGAGGTGATTACTGTGGGTATTTACCTGGGAAGAATTTTGCTTTCTTTTCCTCATTCAGAAATTTCCATTCTTGGTTAGTTCTACCTGTGTAGAAGGTTTGTTCTTCAGTCTTATTTTGTAGTTTTTTGTTTATATAGTCCTGGAATTGCTGGGGCAGGCTGGGAATATGGGTGGAGTGCAGGCTGCATTCCCAGTGCCCAGCCAGCTTCTTGTGTCCTGAATTTCAGGAGAACCCACCTCAGACACAGGGCAGAGCATTCCTGGGTGAAAATCCCTGTAAATTCTAACACTGTGTCCTGTTCCATCTTTGCTTTGTATAAGGAACAAAACACTTGCCTTTTAAGGAGATTGAATTTTTCTTGTGGGTTTGCCTACATAAACACAACACTTACTCATTCTGCAAAGTTCTAAAGAAAACACAAAACTCCCAAGCCCTTTGGTTTTCCTTTTTTTAAAGTTTTTTACGTGCTGAAGTTTCATGAGCAAAAATGAAGATTTATCAAAAGAAAAACCACTGGAATCTTCTCCTGCCTTTGGGGACTTGGATTGTAAAGAGCAGCCATTTGTCATGAAGAAAAGCCACTTACTCAGATTAATTTATGAGCATTCTATTTAGGAATTCCAACAAAGGGTTTTGGTGGCCACAGTAAGAACTGTGTGAATGAGCTACTGATGTTCTCAGAGTATGTGGCTCAGCTTAAAATTAACTTGTGCCAGAGGAGCTCTTAACCCAGCAAAATCACTGAATTCCTGACTCTCAGTGCTGAATTTTCATTCAAGCTTCAGCTGGGAATGTAATCTGCAGTCTGTGTTTTCCACTTTTCTGTGAGGCTGAACAAACAGAGCTAAGAGCAGAATTGTTTTCCTTTGTTTTAGGGGATCTCTGATGTTGCTTGGTCATCAGATTCCAACCTCCTTGTCTCTGCCTCCGATGACAAAACTCTCAAAATATGGGATGTAAGCTCGGTAAGGGCAGGAATTATTATTTATTTACCTTCATTTTTCTCCAACATTGGCTTCTTCACTCGTGTTCCTGCTTGTAACAAGCTGGTGAATGGGCTGTGAGGATGAATCAATTGTGCTGTCTGCTTTTGGAAAGAGTGGGATGCTTGTGGATACCACGAGGAGCCTGTTATGCTCTGAGAGCACTAAAGCCTGATGATGGAGACAGAACCACAGCAAAAAGCCTCTCAGATGAAACCTTTTTGTAACTTCTTATCACAGCCACACTTACTTCTACTTTTTTCCCCCCATTCTCTCGTGACAGAGAGAACTGGTTGAGTTTTGATTATGAATACTGGATGGTTTGGATCCTCCTGAGCTGCCCAAAGAGTTTGCATCTCGTCTGCAATCGTTATGATTGTTTTATATTGTTCATTTCTTTCCTGTTTTGTTGCAGCTGGCCCTCTGCCCATCTAAATCTGGGGTTAGAGATGGTTTCTTTCTGTGCTGCACAGTGATTAACCTTAATGTGGTCTCTCTGGATGGTTTTATGGTGTGGGGTGATGCTGTGTGTTTAACTCTGCTGAATTTTATTTCAGGGTAAGTGCTTAAAGACATTGAAAGGGCACAGTAACTACGTTTTCTGCTGCAATTTCAACCCTCAGTCAAACCTCATCGTTTCTGGCTCAGTGAGTGGTTTTTAATTTTTTTTCCTTTGTGGGAAGCAAGTACTGCACACTCTGTCACTTGTCACTAAAGGGACAGACAGGTTCTTTAGGGATCCTTGGCAGAATGATGATGGCATTAAATCATAGTTACAATTACAGCTTTATTTTCTTAACAGATTATTATGATTAGTGTAGCACGCTAATTTATGATTAGAATGGCACAGGATTCCTGCAGGCAGGATTGATGTAGTACAATTTATAAGCAGTGAATACAGAACTTATAGTACAACTTATGGTTTCTAATCACCTGGATTCTGACTTATCTAAAGGATGACTTCTAATCACCTCTTCCTCTGCAGATTGGGTCAGATCATGGTTTGAAAACAATATTAAACAAAAGAATATGAATCACACAGCCCCTTTCAACTGTGTTTTCCCTCACACAGCTTGTACTCAGGTGAGCTGTGCAGTGCCCCTGCTGTGTTTGCGTGAGGAAAAGCCCTTAATCCATCCTCAGTGTCCTGCCTGGAGACCAGGAATCCAGGGAGCTGTTCCCAGACTGTTGGTTGTGTCCTGGGCTTTCTGACCCAGCTGGGATAAGATTCATGCTGTAGCCAAGCTGTTCCTGAGTGCCTCAATCAGGTGCTTGACTAAACCCCCTCGTGCCTCTTCCCTCTGCAGTTTGACGAAAGCGTGAGGATATGGGATGTGAAAACAGGGAAGTGCCTCAAGACGTTGCCTGCTCACTCTGACCCAGTTTCAGCTGTAAGTCCCTGCTGATCAGTGAACACAAAAATGCTTGTTTTGCTAGCAGAGCTCCTCTCCTGCCCCTGTAGAGGGGTGAGTTTGTGCTCTGTCACCAGGCCCTTACACAGCGTCCAGGCCGGGCTGTGGTTGTTGCCAGTGGGAATGAAATGGGTGTTTTCTCTAAGATCAGTGTGGATTTTGGTCCTGGCTGTGAGTGTGAATCCTGGCTGTGCTCATGTGCCAGGCATGCCTGAGTGTCATGCTGGGACACAGATTTGTGGCATGTTATGCTTAGAGAACAACCTGTATTTCTCTTGCTTTCGTGTTCAAGGCATTACTGAAGTTGTTCCATAGAACACTTCTGGTTTAAATCTCAGTTATTTCATAGGAGAAATGAGCTTGGAATGCAGCAGTATCCATTGGAATTAAGAAAAACCAGGTGTTCAGCTCTTAATGTCTTTGAAATGAAGAACACTGAAAAAAATCTGAGCCTCAGATATGTTGAACTGTGGCTGTTCTAACGTGGTTGTTCTGCCACGTGTAAAATATTTCACACTTACAAATGTCTCTTAACGGTAATAATTCTAAAGAATTATTCTTTAGATATAAATAGCAGAAAATTCACCTTAAAACATATGAATGGCTACATAAGAGGTTCTAATCCATGCCCTTAAAATAATCAGGTTCAATGCATTTTTTATTCTGCTGATGTCTTCCGTGTCAGAAGTAGCAAATAAGGACTTGCAGTGGAGCTTAAACATTTGTTCTTTATGAACATCAGTAAAGTTATTCATTTTAATAATGAGTATTAATAATATCACAGGTGCATTTTAATCGTGATGGATCCCTGATAGTGTCAAGTAGCTATGATGGACTCTGGTAAGTGGTTATTTCTTGTCTGCATCACTCTTTGCACCTTTTGCATTTTAAAAATACCTTTTTTTTTAAAAAAAACCCCTTTTATTTGTAATGTTAAAATTGTAATAAAAGACTTCAAGCCCAATAATAATGATTTTGGTGTGTTTTTAACAGTCGTATCTGGGATACAGCATCAGGCCAGTGCTTGAAAACACTGATTGGTAAGTAGAAATATTTCTTGTCTGGGCTGTATTTTTCACACAGATTTTCTGTGTTTCAGTGAAACTATTCAAAACAAATGAATGTCAAAAGAACCCCTCTGTCAGTGAGACAACACAGCTGTGCACTTTGTAACACTGCTTTTAATTTTGCTGTAGATGATGATAACCCTCCTGTGTCTTTTGTGAAGTTCTCACCAAATGGCAAATACATATTAGCTGCAACTTTGGACAAGTAAGTATTTAAAAAAAAGGAGAAGAACACACATGTTTGAAATTTGCAGTATCAGAGGATGCTTTATTTTGCTTTTTGGCTGCCACAGTAATGATAATACATGACTTTATATATAAAGTGGAGGAGAATATGAATGGCATGGCAGTAAAATTGATATTTTGGGGTTAACTAAACCTGCATTCCAAAGCCAGGCTAAAATGATCCATGTAGACTTTTGGAACTCTGGTATGGAGAAACATTTTTCAGCTGCTAGGAACTTTACAGATAGGAAAAAACCCACTTAAGAACTAAAATCCTTGGGTTTTTTTTGTTTTCCAGCACTCTTAAACTTTGGGACTACAGCAAAGGAAAGGTAATTTTTTCTCTTTATGTAGACTTAACTAAGCCTTTAGGAAAATTGGATTTTACATGTGATTTTTAAACTTAACGTATGAGTACTACAGAAAAAAGTGTCAGTACCCCTTTAGTGGAGAGGATAAACTTTAGCAGAGCCTGTTGCAACAGGACAAGGGATGATGGTTTTAAACTAAAAGAGGGTGGATTCAGGTTAGAAAGTTTCCTGTGAGGGTGGGGAGGCCCTGGCACAGGGTGCCCAGAGCAGCTGTGGCTGCCCCTGGATCCCTGGAAGTGTCCAAGGCCAGGTTGGACATTGGGGCTTGGAGCAGCCTGGGAAAGTGGAAGGTGTCCCTGCTCATGGCAGACTTCTAAAGGTGCCTTCAAACTCAAACTATTCTGTGATTCTGACTAAAGATGTCTTTGAAAAGGAAAAAAAAATGAAAATACTTGTCTTCTGCATAGCCCTGAGACATTAAGTACAGCAATATTTCTGCATTTTTCTCTTCACAAACAATAAATTGCCTTTGATCTCTTTCACTGTTGCAATGGGACAAATTCAGGGCTTTGTTTTGGGTTTTAGAGCAGAGCTGCATCCTCTGGATCAGCTGGCAGTGTGGGAAACACAGGCTGATATGTTTAGTGTTTTTTTTTCTCAGAGAGTTTGTCCTTGACTGAGAAAACACCCTCCCAGCTGCATTAATGTCTTGTGCCTCTTCCCTTCCAGTGCCTGAAGACATACACAGGACACAAAAATGAGAAGTACTGCATATTTGCCAATTTCTCTGTCACTGGTGGAAAGGTTGGTGTTGATCTGATTATTTATTGTTACCTAAGTGCAGTTTTTACTGCTCCTCTCTGTAAGATAAAAGAGGATTTTGGGGCTGGAAACCTCCTTTGGTGGCTGCTGGTTTCTGTGTCTCTAGGTGGGCTCACTGTCAGGTTTCCTGACTTTTCCTCCTTCTCCCTTTCACATGACAACAGTGAAATGTTTACTGAGAAATAGCACTGGGATATGGATCAGAAAGATTCAGATAACTGTGTTTTCTCTCTGCCCCTCCAGTGGATCGTGTCTGGTTCAGAAGACAACCTGGTTTATATCTGGAACCTTCAGACAAAAGAGATTGTACAGAAACTACAAGGACACACAGGTGAGGGAGAGGATTCTGTTTTTATTGATGAAATATCCCTCATATCATCAGGCTTAGCCTGAGCATTTTCTCTCTGATACCAATTTTGTCTCTCAGACCCATAAATTCTTGACTGGCTGAAGCTTAATTGAACCCTGGGAGTTTTGCTCCTTTTTATGAAGGGTTTTTATGGGCACTGAAATGTTTTATTCTTCACCTGTGAGAACTTTGACATCAGCTTGCAAAGGAGATTTGCTTGAGCACAGAACTGGTCAAGATACTGAAGTGTCTCATAACCTTAGTGACTGTGAGTGGTCTTTTAACACCTTCCAGAGCTGCAGCTCCCCAGGATAAGGATTGGTGTGGGAATGTCTGTGCATGTGCCTGGTCTTGAGCCACGAGATGTCACCTGTACTTCAGTCTGAGTCCTGTAAAAGAGCAGAGTTTTAACTGAAATCAGCCTTGCTTTGGGCTGGAGCCCAGTGATTTGGGCTGGATTCCACTCATCTGGGGTGTAAGGAAGGCAGTGGCAGCAGATTTTCATTTCCAGGCTCTGACAATGAGGTCTTACCTAAAAACTGAGCGGGATGTTGGAAATACCCTCCATGACAAAAAAACTGACCTGGGTTTTCACTCAGCTGTGTGTGACATGATCTGGTAGAAGCAGGAACTCGAATCTAGAGAGTTCTCACCTTTTGAAACCTGTCAAACACTTTCCTACTGCCCTCAACTCTTTCCTGCTTGCATTTCCTCTCACAACAGTTGTAAGATCTTTACAAATAACACATTTAATTCTGCTACGAGGAAATAATAACTTGGCTTAATAAAACACAGTTGCTGATTTTCAGAAATGCCTGCTATGAACCAGATTTAAATAATTCCATTTTTCTCTCTTTCCTTTTTGCTCAGATGTTGTCATCTCCACAGCTTGTCACCCGACAGAAAACATCATCGCATCAGCGGCACTAGAAAACGACAAAACAATTAAACTGTGGAAGAGTGACTGTTAAACGTTCCAGGATTGCTTTAGAGACTGTCAGGAAAAGAAAAAAAGTTTTTAAAAAAATTATTAAAAAATAAAAACACCCATAAATGCAGTTTGGCAGGAAACCTGAAGAATATTTGATAAAGTGGTTTCTGTTAGTCTTGGCCCAAAGAAAACATCTCAGCTCTGCTAGAGCTGGGCAGCGTGGTGGAAAAAAAAAAAAAAAAAATAAGGNTTGCTTTAGAGACTGTCAGGAAAAGAAAAAAAGTTTTTAAAAAAATTATTAAAAAATAAAAACACCCATAAATGCAGTTTGGCAGGAAACCTGAAGAATATTTGATAAAGTGGTTTCTGTTAGTCTTGGCCCAAAGAAAACATCTCAGCTCTGCTAGAGCTGGGCAGCGTGGTGGAAAAAAAAAAAAAAGATGCAGTGTCTCCTTTTCTTGCCTAATGTTTTGGCAGACAAATGGATGATTCTGATGTCGGGTCAGAAGTCTTGGACACCCCAAAGATACTGTATTTTCTGATGGCATTGCTTCTGGGCACTGTTGCTGCTTAAGGAAGAGCTGCCAGTCTACTTTGTACCAGTAAGTTAAGTCACAGGCCTAGAGATGTGTGGAATTTTTTTTAAATAAGTCTAATTTTTTTTTTTTTAATTTTTTAATTTTTTTTTTTCCAGAATGTAGCTTCTAGTCTCTTGGGAAATTTCTGTATTGTTTTAAATAGGAGTACTGCATCTTTAAGGGTGCTTCATTTTAAAACACTCAGCTCAAACTTTGTGACCAAATAAAACCATGCAGTTCCAGATTTCCCTCTTCCTGCCCCTGACTTGACTCCTGTGGTGGAATCTCTTACCTTCTGTATAGTTGCTTACCTCTTGTTACGTGTGTTTAATAGATGCTGTTCTAGAGCAAAGTTCCAGTTCTTCTGTTAACCATTAAAATGAATCCTGCTTGTAGTTGTTCTCAGCATATTTTAATTTTTTTTTTTAAATTTTGCCTCTTCTGGTTCTAAAGCCAACTCACAGAACACTGTAAAGTTATTTCAATGTAAAAAGAAACAAACCCAGACTTTTTGTATCTTGGCAATCCATGGTATGAAGCTGTATTGCAAATGGCATGACTCTGTATCTATCTCAGCATTGGTATTTCTTTCCCTTTTTGTCATATCCATGTGGTATTTACACATCCAGAAAAATACCATGTGCCATAATAAAAAGGTGGGATTTTATGTGTACGTTTGTGGTTAAGAGTGTGCTCATGTGAAGTGTCCATGTGGAAGCTTCTCCTAAAAACATTTTTAAGGGGAAATGTTTTCTGTAGGAACTCCAGTGAGGGAGGATGAGGAGCAGCAGCGTGGAGAAAAAGGGGAGCAAACACAAGTCCATATTTATTTAATGAAGGGAAAAGGATTGAGCTGAAGGTGTCCTCAGCAGAGACAACATTGCTACAACCCCTCACAGAGAGCTTGAGCCAAGGGAAAGGATTCCTGCTGCCCTCCTTGCAGGATCCAGGATTTTCCTTGTGCTGGTTAAGAAATGCACAGATGCACAAGTTTAACTGCAAAGGGATATTTTGCTCCTGGTGAAGCAAAACCTCATTTTTTTGGTATTTACCTCATGTGCTCAGTAATAACAGAAAATCAATTACAGTCCAGACCTCTGGAGTGCTGCTCTGAGGCTGCCTTGCTTTGAAACCCTTGGAGAAAAAGAGCTGCGAGACATGAGGCATAGGTTTTCTTTTTAAAATACAAAAATAGAGTTCATGTTGAGCTGCTAAAATGGCTATTAATAATATCACTGCCTTTGGAGGTTTTTCATTACCCCCAGGAAGGGACACTGTGTCTAGACTTGGTGTCACTGCTGAAATGATCAACTCGTGATTTTTTTCACCCTTATTCTTGAAGCCCAGTGAAACTCTTCAGTGCAAGATGTGGCTGTGCTGCTTTACAGCATGGAGGAGGTGGAATTCTACTCCAGCAAAGCATTTTAATGTTGATTCAGAAATATTTCCTGGCAGAGTGCTTCTCATGTCCCTGTGTGTGAGTGGCTTGCCCAGCTGTGCTGTCACACAGCTGTGGAGGAGGGAGATGAATTTTCTGCTATCACGAGGAAATCTCTTGAACAGGGATAGAAAAACCCCTAATGTAAAGGATCTGCTGTAAAGCTGCTCTTCATAAAGGCTGTGTTTAAATCCTTAATATCCCACCTGGGATTAATGCTGGGGCCTATTGGCATGAGCTGTACTTACCTCTAATTCTGTGCAGCCTGGCATGGCTGTGGTGCTTGCAGGGCCAGGATTAGCTCTGGAAATGAGGATTGTGCACTGGCTGGAGGGGCTGGAGCAGGGGAGGTGTAATTTTATTTTAGGTACAGGCTGAGAGTGGCTGGGGTGTGTTACAGCGTGCTGAGGGAGGGTGAGTTACTGACTGCTGTGAGCCTCTGGTGCACCGGCAGCTTTTAAGCTGAGGCAAAAAGGCGAGCTGGGTGACTAAAAAAGAGGCTGCCGCGCTGTTTTTAGGGTCTCCCGCAAAGAAAACAAGAGGGAAAACATCGGAAAAAAAAACATGGTTAGATGCCATGAAGTAGGTGGCAGTGCCTTAACCGTATGTGTGTTGTACAGGCCACGAGGGCCTCTTCCATCCTTATCAAGGGGAGTGCTAACCTTCTCTCCTTTCATACAACACGGCAACGAGGGCACACCCGGTGCTATTTAAACCTCCAGGAAGCTTCATCTATCTAGAACAGAGCGAGCCAGTTGTTACACCCTACGTCCCCTCAGTTTGATAAAACTTTCTAATCCCCATATAAAAACATTCACTCTAACTCCTAGATTTGCCTAAACCCCCTAAAAATCTCGGTAAAATCTCTAAAACGCGCGGTTTTGCTACCTTTTTAATATATTCATCGCTTTCAGCCAATCAACGTGCAGAAGGCGGAGCTTCTTCTCCTGCCCCGTGACGCGCCGGGCGGGCTTTGCTTTGGCCTCGCTGATGGAGGCGGGCGCGCCCGGGGTTCGCCGGTTCGAGTCCCGCCCCCGGCGGGGCGGTGCCGCTGGGCTGCGCTCACCGCGGGGTGGGCGACGGGCCCGCGTAACCTGCGCAGGTCTGAGCTTTCCCTCCGGGTATCCCGCGGGTCGGAGCTTTCCCTCCAGGTATCTCTCGGGTCTGAGCCGTCCCGCCGGGTATCCCGCGGGTCTGAGCGGCAGCGGGATTGCACCGCGGGATGTGCTGGCGGGAGAATCTCCCGCAGCCGGAGCAGCGGTGCAGGAAGGAACCCGACCCCGACGTGTTCCCGCTACCCCGCAGCTGGTAAATCGCTCCGAGTTCCGCCAGCGCTAATGACGAGTTACAAGTTCCACATGTGGAAGCGGTGGAAAAGGTTGAGTGGGTTTTTTTTTCCCTTTTCTTAAGGACTTTCTCTTCGGTATCCCAAGGGAATCAAACCAGACAAACATTTCTCTGAATGAGCCCTGCAACACCTCAAACCAGCCCGGGGAGCTGCTGCTCCCAGCGGGATGACTCCCCCAGCATCCCGCTGCAGGTCCCACCGGTGCCTCCTTAAGGCATCGAGCCATCCCCCGGCCCCTGCGACTCTCCCAGACCTTCCCGCTGGCTTCCCGGCGGGAAGGACCAGCGCAGGAGCCGCTTTCCGCATGAGGCTGCAGATCCAGGTGCAGCGCCCAGGGGTTTGCACAGCCCCGGCCCCGCCAGCTGTGCACAGCTGCTGCATCACAGACTCACAGAACGGCTTGGGGTGGAAGGGACCTTACAGCTCCTCCCATTCCAACCCCCTGCCATGGGCAGGGACACCTTCCACTCTCCCAGGTTGCTCCAAGCCCTGTCCAGCCTGGCTTTGGACACTTCCAGGGATGCTTCATCACTGCCACAGAGCCCGGGCTACTCCTGGCTGCCCCTTCCAGATAACTGATGAGTTTATTAGGGGATTAAAAGTTAGTTTCCCCTCCTTATTGAATGCTCTGATTTATGCATGCGTTTAAATCAATCCCATTTCCTGCCTTTTATCCCTTCTCCCCCAGGCTTTCAGGCTTTACTGTGTCAGACGTTTGTTACAATCACATTGTTTTGAGGCAAGCGAGACACCGTGGGTGGTTTAAGGGATTTGAATCCATGAGCTGCATTTCTTGGGCACTTCTCCCAGGTGCCAGCTGCCCCTCCTGAGCTGTAGATGCCCCTCCTTAGAGCAGTTTGTGCTGCCTCCCGGTGAAATCTGGACCAGCATCCCTGCTAACGAAGATGCTGTTGGAGATCAGGTCCAAGCCTGCCTGGCTGGGAGCTGTGTCTGGCACAGGAGGTGTCTGGTGGGCTGGGGTGCCCAGGGTGGGGGATTTCAGGTGCTGCTAGCAGGCAGTTGCTGGATGAGCTACATAAGCAGCTTATTTTGTCATTTTAATTTTTTAATCCTGTGCATTCGGTCACGCTCTCTTATTAGTAAGCATTAGCTCTCCAAGTCCCATTAGCTCCGCTGAGAGCCGGGGCTTTGCTTGTGGGGACAGCGCTGGAGGAGCCAGCAGTGGGCTGGGGGCCTGGTCCTGCAGCTGGTGACATCCGTGGTGTCCCATGTGGGTGTGACCCTGGCCCTGTAGAGCCATCACTGCTCAGTCCTTTCCTCCGCTGTCCCCCCGTCCCCTCCCCAAGCCCCTGGCAGCCCCAGCTCCCTGCAGAGCTGATCCAAGCCCGGGGCTGGCTCTAACCTCTCCCTGCTTTATTAAGGCAACTATTTTGTTGTGTGTAAATACACACATTCCATTCAAACCCTTTTCCCTCTCCTTAAGGTTTTCCCCTTAACCCCAGGGCCCTCCCCAGAGCTGTACTTTGTTAGAGGATCTCAAGTCTCGGATTTAAAATTAGTTGACTGCTTCTCTTTAATAAAATTATTCCTTTCCTCTTTAAATAGCACAATATGTCACAGAAAGCCGGTGGGTCCGTTCATGAAGATGAGGCAGCTCAGAGAGGAAAGAGACAGGCAAAAAAAAAAAAAAANAAAAAAAAAAAAAAAAAAAGTAAAACCATACATCTCCCCAAACCCCTTCTGCCTAATCCAACTGAATTAGAGGATTTCGAAGTGGATTTAAAACTAAATCTTGATTAGGGAGAATTTCTCTCCAAGAGCTGCTGCACGGTGGTATTAATGGGAAGTGATCGTGGACAGAGGAAATAGGACAGAAATAACTGAGGGTAGCACATACGCACTCAGGTCTGTGCATGAACTGAAAGAATCGGGGAATTTCTCCAGAGGAAAAAGGAGAAATTAAACATCGACATAAGGAGCCTGGGTGCCAGGGGCTGGCTGGGCAAGCGGGGAGCAGCCAGATCCGACGGCACCTCCCTGAATCCCGCGGGAAGGGCTTGCAGGTGAGAAGGAAGCGCCGAGGACGAGGACGGCCGGGGTGAAGAGCCGCGAGGAGAGGAGGTCTCAGCCCGCTCCCCCAGACCCCCGTGTTCACCCTGCGAGCTCTGGGTGACCCCGGAGATGCCCCCCCTGCTCTGCGGACACATGCCCGGAGGTGCCCACGGGATCCTGTCTCTGCTGACCGTGGTGTTCGTCCTGCCGGAGGGTGAGTGCTGCTCTCCCCGGGGCGCGGGCGTGCCCGGCACTCGCACCTTGCATCCTCCCTAAGCCCGACTTGCCCAGGTGGGATTTATCCTCGGGGTGAATTGAGGGGCGCTCCCGCCCCAAGCCACGCAGCTGCGTGCCGGTGGTTTTAGGATGGAGGTAATGCCACCGTGTTTTTTACAAAAGGGCAGTGTGCCAGGACTTGCGATTCCCTGGGCTCCTCTTCCCTGATTTGGCCGGGGCAGGAACTCCCCTCGCTGTGTCTGCCTGCGTGAGGGTGCTCAACACCCCCAAAAACCCTGTGGGAGCACAGGAGGGCTCGGGAAGGGCTCTGGGTCGGTGTTAGAGGTGAGGAAAGGTAACGGCAGCAACCTGATTAATCAACAGAGGTTGCCTTAACCTCCACAACAGAGGTGGGTGGTGTAAATTAATATCCTTTAAAGGCTTTTGGGTTTGTTTGGTTTTTTTTTTTTGTTTGGTTTTGGGTTTTTTTTAGAAACCTGAGAAATGGCTTAATTCCCATTGTGGCAATTTTCAGACACAGTGGCTGCAGGGAAGGGCTGAGCTGCCGCCAGTGCAAGTGTGCAAAGCCCTGGGGACACCCTGAGGCCATTGGCCCGGGGTCACAGGCGCCGTGGCTCTCGGTGCTCTGAAGGAGGATTTCCCTTCTGTTTCCGAGCAGGTTTGCCTTCCTGATAGACCCTGTGATAACATCAGGACTGTGTCCAGGGGGAAAACCAAACCACGCTGATAAACCCATCCGTCTGGAGCAAATACCTCCAAAACAGGCACAGCTAAACTGGAGAAAATTGGTGAAAAAAGGAAAAGCTGTTTCTGAGCGCGACCGAGCCCTGACTCGGTGGTGTCTGTGGTTGTGAGGTTTCACCTACTCTTTACACCCCCTGTTTCAAAGCTCCCTTGTTCTCACAGTTTGAGCCCAGCTGCAATCTCCGGCTAATCTCTGATTTCGCACTGACCTCTAGTGGGAGATGAGTCTGTATTTTCGGGCCCACTGGGTAAACAAGTGACGGGCAGCTCCGGGCTCTGGCTTAATGCGACTTGGCAAGGCAGGGAGCGCTGCGAAGCCGTCGGTAGAGAGCAGCTCGGAACGAGTTGAAGCCTTTTCCCCCCTGGAAAAAATCCAGCCGTGTTTCTTCTGGTTCTTGTTTAGTGTCTGGACTCCAGTGTTATGGCTGCAACATCGTGGTTGGCACCAAAAACGTGGACATGGGGTGCTCCAACCCCGAGGTGATCACCTGCTCCCAGTCCCACCAGGGCTTCAAGCACCGGTTCTGCATTAAAACAGAGAGCGGTGAGTCCGCCCCCGGGGCCGGGGGCTGCTCGAGTTCACCCCCCAAACCCACGGGGCGTGTCCCCTGTGCCAGGCTGTCGCAGCACCCCCTCCACCCTGCCCGTGCCGCTGATGTCCCTCCCTGTGCTTGCTTTGCAGTGGTCCTGGGCATCCTGCTGACCAGCGGCTGTGCCACCTCCCGCCACTGCCAGCAGCAGGAGCTGCCGGGGGTCCGCATCCACTGCTGCGACACCGACCTGTGCAACGGCTCCCCCGGAGCCCCCCGGCCGCCCCCCGGCCACCTCCTGCTGCCCTGCGTCCTCGCTGCCCTGCTCCTCTCCTGAGCCCCCCGCGCCAGGGGCGTGCGGGATGCTCGTGGGATGGGTGCTGGCAGCAGGGGTGCCCCCATCGCTGCTCCTGCGGGTGGGCAGCACGCCCTCCTCTCCCCCCTCCTCAATAAAAGGTGCCGAACCCCGTGCCCTGCGAAGGTCTCGGTGGTGCCCCCGCGGGGAGGACGGGGATGCTCCCCGCGCTCGGGGGGTACCCGCAGCAGCCCGGGGCAGGGGGAGCGCAGGGCCGGGGGTCTTCCCACGCCCCCGCGGGGATCGGGAGCGCGGCCGAGCCCCGCTCTTCCCACGAGAGGGCATCCGCGACCCTCGCTCCGCATCCCGGCCGCCGCGGGGGCTGCGCGGCTCCGGGCTGGAGCGGCCGCGCCGGGCAGCATCCCCGGCGCGAGGGGTGGGCGCTGGGCTGGGGGACAGCGGCCCGCGCGGAACGAGCGCGCTTTTCGGACGTTTTTCCCAGCCGAAGAGGCCAAACGGGAGCTTTTAAGAGAAAAATCCCATCCCGTGCGGATCGGAGCCTGAGGGGCTGCTCCAAGGTCATCGCGGGGGTTTGCGGCAGAGCTGGGAATTAAACGCATCTGTCTCAAGAGCCAGCCCTGTGCCTTTATCACCAGGGAAACAGCATAAACCTCGCTGTGAGAAAGGGATGAAATATTTTTATTCTATTTTTTTTTCTTCAGAAAAAAAAAAAAAAAAAGCGAAAGACCTTTTCCATGCAAAACATCAGCTTTTGATGACATTTCTCAGATGTGTGTCAAGAAAGCAAGCCAAAACTCTACTAAAAATATTATCTGAGGCACCTTCCCAACAGAAACACCTTGGGACTGATACAAAACACGTTCAGATTCTGAAGATTCAAAATAAAAGGAAGTCAGAAAACAAATCCTAGAAGAAAAACTACAAGAGCAGATACAGTACCCAATCCCCCCTCTTTCCCCTTAAAACGCCCCTTATGATTTTCGGGGGAGCAGGAAACATTTCCTTGGCAGCTGGAATTATTCTGGCTACTGGTTATTTATCTGCCTGTGCTGAGCTCTTGCAAAAGCCCTCTCCGGAATAAATTCCCATTGATCCGCAGAGGATGGGGATGGGGCAGAGCTGATGGCCCGAGGATCCAAAAGCACAAAGCTCCAGGCTGGAGGGTGCTGCTGTGGCAGCTTCGCCACCCAGCAGCGTTTTGGGGAGCAGCGAGGGGCGGCCGCGGTGCCTCCATCGCTCCATCCCGGTCCTCTCCTCGCCGCGCCGGCGCTTCCCGGGGCGGGTGATGCTGCTGGCCCCGCTCTGCCCCCCTCGCCCGGCTCGAGCCATCCATCTTACACCGTGTAAGAGGCCTGTTGCAATTAAGTAGGCTGAAGTGCTCCTGAACTCTTTAACCTTTGCCCTGGGATTGCTCCTTTTGCCCCGGGGCTGTGGATCAGCTCCATTGCACTCTCCAAACAGCGCCCGCTACTTAGCTGACATTTCTTTCTCCTGCTGGATCCTATTAGCACCCTGAGGTTGAAAATGCTACTTCGGAGCGTTGTAAGGAATGTGATTTATACTGGAAAGTAGCGACAATCTATCTTTCCCTGCACACACAGTGCACATGAGGCTGGAGAGCTAAATCCACACGGCCTGAACAAACAGCAGCCGGGATAATTGGGGAGGAGGCTTCAGGCAGGGAGAGGAGCCTGGGAGGGATGGCACTGGGGCCAGGGGATGCGGAGCTTGGGGCAGGCAATGGGGCTGTGCAGGAAACCTGCTGCCCACTGGGATCCCATCCCCACACCAGTGCAAACTGGTGCTGGACACTGCTGGTTTCCAAGCAAGGATTGGGAGATGCCTGGGCTGTTTCCAAGGGTTCTGGTTGGGGGATCCATCGTGTCCTTCTTCACCGTTGACCCTCTGATTCCTGAGCAGGACTCGCACTGGGTTGCCTGCGTGTGAGTCGGTGTCACAGATAACAAAATCTGCATGGGAAGCAGATGGAAATAAGAATTGAACGGTGCCTGAAGGAGGGCTGATTAGCCTTTATCAGATATGACACGCTAACCACCGAGGCTCCTCGCTGGAACACCGGGTTAAAATCTCTGCAGTGTCAAATTTCATCCTCCCTAAGCAAAGAGACACTTTCCATAGTGTTTGTGTGAATCTTCTGGATAAGCCCTGGAGACTGAAACCGTCTCAGCATCATCTGGGCATTAAAAGCCCCACCCACGTGTTTAAAAAAAGCCCCAAACCCAGAAACGCAAAAGCTGACATTTACTCTAAAATGTCTTTTTCTTCCTGCATCGCTGCGTGGATCCCGTGTGAGCTGCTGCCTCCTCCTCTCTGGAGCAGGGCTGGAGGCATCTCCTGGGTATTCCCACCTTTGGCCCCTCTGGAAGCACAGGGATTATTTTGCACACGCAGAAGTGTGTGCACACGGACACTAGCACAGTGTTTTCCGGGAGAAAAACCAACTAAAAAGAAAAAAAGAAAAAAAAAACCCAACCCTAAGCAGCCTCTGTGTCAAAAGCCCTTTTATAAAAGCCTCAGTAGCTGAAGAATTGCCATTGTTTCAGTCTCCAGTGAGTGCTAGTCTTAAAATATTTCCAGCTCAGAGCAGGCTTTGACATTCTGCCCAGACCCAGGAGAGGGAACAAACATGAGTTCAGAAATGTTTCTACAAGGCACAGATCCTTCTTCTTTTGGGAGAGTCACATTCAGCATCTCACATCCTGTGGTGATGTCCCCCCAAAGTGGGGGAAACACCACAAGTCACCCCTGGAAGCAGGGAGGGGGGACTTCTCCGGGGCTCCCTGGAAGGCAGGGAGAGCTGGGCTGGTTTTCACACCACTTTTATTCAGCTTTTCCCTCCTGAGCAGCAAAACCCACTTTTTCCCCCCCAGAAATGCTGCACTCCAGGCTGCTCTTCCTGCTTGGATGCCAATGGCTCTGCAGACCTAACTCCCCATCCCACTGGACGCCAGCAGATGGTCCAAAAGCACAAAGCTGTGTAGACTCTGGAAATCAAAGCAGACAGAAAGCCTGCAGTGATATTCATCCCCCTTTAGCCTTTTTTTTGGTGTGTGTGCTCACCAGTGATGCTGCGAGTGACGGAGTGAGGACTGGGATGGAGGAAGCTCTCAAAGCTTCACTAATTCCATCTCTGTGGAAGGGCAGGAAAAGGATGGACAGTGGCAAATGGAACCATGGAATGGTTTAGGTTGGAAGGGACCTTAAAGATCACCTCATTCCAACCCCCCTGCTCCATGTGGTGGTGGGAGTGGGGACAGGGACTTGTTGGGGAGTCACAGAGCAGTTCCTGGGACAGTTTATCACCAGCTTTTCATGGTTTATCCCCCTTTCCAAAATAAGGAGAGGAGCTAACAGTTGCTACACTTCTCTCAAGAAACTTTTTGGCATAAAAATGGAGAAAGCTGCCAGAGGTTTGGAGGCTGTTGGGAATTATGTGGGTGCCCTGGGGTCTGCGAGAAGCTGGTTCCAAGAGGCTGAATGCTCCAGAGAGCACGAGCCAACCTGAGCTTATCTCAGCTCCGAGCACTCCTGGCGTTGGATAAAGGGCATTGTTTACCCAAGAACAATGTGGGGTTAAAATTTAGTAAGTCCTTGTGCAACTCTTTGTGGAGAGGCAGCAAGGACAAATAAACATCTCTCAAACACAGTCAGCACTCAGGCTCAGTGTTTAATTCATCCACTGGAAATGCATCTTGTTTATAGCCATTCATTGCAGGGGCCTGGAACAGCAGGGGTCTGATCCACTCCAAATTTCAGGCACAATAATATGATCCTCATTTTGCTCTTGTTTGTTCCTAGGAGAGAACACAAGGTCAAATCTTCAACTAGTACAAAGTTTGCTCTGAACTACTGAGTGGTTTGTTGTTATTGTTGTTTTTTCTGTTTGACAAAGTTTTTCCTCTGCTCTCTCTCCCTTTCCATGCCTCCCTCTCCTTCCAGCTCAGCCACCCAGGAGAAGCCCCGGGTACCAGAGGATTTGGGTTTCCTCCTTGGGTGATAAAGGCTTCTAGAAGGAATTAAGGCTGGGTGGCCAAAACCAGCAGCTCCCAAGGCTGAAGGCTGGGATGTCTCTTTTCTACTCCACCCCATGGAGACGAGCAGGGGAGCAACCGCACGAGGGAGACCCAGCTCCCTCCTCCCAGGGGGTGCTGCCCTGAGAAATCCCCTTCTCTGGGAGCTGCTCCAGGCCCATCCATTTCCCAAAGCTGAGAGGGAGCAGTGCCAGCTTTATTGACAGAAGCCCACGAACTGGGTCACGCTGCCCGTTCCCCCTCCCGGCGCCGGGGAGCGCTTTGCCGCGGGGGCTGTCGGGTGCAGGAGCTGGACACACACTGCCTGTGCTGCAGTGGGCCTTGAGCCCCAGGGCAATGCTCTCCTCCTCTAGGATGAGAGCCAAGGCTGCCCTGTGCCAAGGGCTGGGCATGGAGAGGGTGGGATGGAGGGAGCAGGGGGGATCCTCGTTGGGTTTAACAACTCCACGGCACTGCGGGAGCCAGCGATGTGCCTGACCTACATAGAGCCCTCCGAGCACCATCGATCCACTGGCAGCAGAGGGATCACAGTGTGGGGGAGGATCTGCCTCCCTGCCTCCCTGCATCCAGCCAGGATCTCCCCTGGCAGCACCAGGGTGAAGCTTCTCCTCCGTGCTGGGCGCCACATGCATCTCACAGCATCCCTCTCTTGTATCCTCCATATTCAACTGCCCTGGCACAGAGTAACCTGCCCCTTGGACACCTATTTTGGGCTGTTCTCCTCTTTTTGTGCATCTGGGAGGGAGAGGTGTTATGTTGTGTGTGCCCCTGGGACACCTCTGAGTGATGCACGCAAGGGTTTGGCTGCTAAGAAGTCAAAAGGTGCCCTCCTTGGCCCAGCAGCTGTGTTCACATCTCCTGATGGAGCTCTGTTCACATCTCCTGATGGAGCCTGCTAATGGATCAGAGGATTTGAGTGTCCTCCCTCCCGGGTGTCTGGGTTATCCAGCCTGGAATCACACCCTGAGGCCTTTTCCAGCTCGGTGGTTTGATTCTCTCACACCCTGGGGCCGCTCTCGTTGCCCTCCCGGGCTCTGCTGCAGAGGATGGATGTTCCTGGCAGAATCTGCTCTTTGATGTCCTTCAGAGGAGGACAACATCATGGCAAAAACACGAGAAAAGGGTAAGGGGAAGGGTTAGGGTGAGGGTTAAGGTGAGGGTTAGGGTTAGGCACTAACCTAAATAGTGATATTTCCCCCCCAAATTCTCAATATGTAACAGCGAGGGGGGCATAAAAATACCATCTTGGGACACAGTGGGCCTAATCCTGCCCCTCCACAGGCGCCTCTCCCTGCCTGCTGGTGGCCTCAGCCAGCGAGTCTTGGGCTGGGGGAGGATGGATGAACACCCGGAGGGAGAGACTGGCGTGGGCAGCAGCGTGGAGGAGGATGGAGAGAGCTGTGTGACGGAGCAGACAGCGTGTCCTCGCGGCGGGCAACTCTCTGGGGACAACAGCCAGGTCTTCTGGGTGTCAGTGTCACGTCCCTCCCCTCAGGCTGCGTCTTTGCCGGTGCAGCCGACCCGCTCTGCGACAGCAATTACCGGGCTCGTCAAACCGCGCGAACCAAACTGTGTGCGGATCGAGGGGAAATGGGAAATAAAGCGAGTTAAAGGGCGGGCAGAGCCTGGCACTGCCTCCCCCCCGGCGGCGGAGCGGTGCCCCGGGGAAAGCACCGAGCCGAGTTTCGCTCTCACACGGCAGGAATGAATCACGGCAGCTGCTGACGGAGCCGGCGAGCAGCGACTGCTCGGCAGGGACGGAGCGCTCCCGGCTGGGCGCCGCGCTGCTAATTAGTAAATAAGGGCTAATCCAATCAATTAGGTGCTCAGCCTGCAGAGGAGGGCGCACCTCTGCTGGAATACAGAGAGAGAGGGGTTGGGGGTGGCTGTCGGGGTCTCTGCCCCAGGATGCTCCTGGAAAAAAAACCCAACTCTTTCAGGGAACAGTCCTCCCTCTCTGGTCAATTGGGATGCAGGGAATTAGGAGTGGGATGGATGCTCAGCATGTCCCGTGTCCCCAGGGTGTGCTGGGCTCTCTGGGGGTGGTTCTGTGGTGCAGAGAGGTTTCTGTGCCCTGAGTGCATGGGCAGGCTCTATCCCTTCTCCAGCCATCCCTTCAGGGATGGAGGGGAGGCCCTCCAAGGCACCCCAGTGTCACCACAGCCCCCTGGGGACAGTCAGTGAGCAAGGCAGAGGCAAATTGCAGGAATCACCAACTGCCTCCAGCCTTTCGAACTCAACCTCAGGAGAGCAGCAAAAGGAAATTAAAAGCTGACTGGATGATGGCAAGCAGGGCTCTCCCAGGGCATAGCAGCAGCCAGGGGGGCTCCCCAGCAGAGCCCAGGGAGCTGGCTGAGGGTCCTAAACCTGTGCTGACCCCACACCAGCCCCACTGGCAGCCCTGTGTCCCCAGAGCTCAGTCCTGTCCCGACAGACCCCTCACATGAGGCTTTTCCTGAACATTCCTTACTGCTTCCCCTCCGCTGATTTCAGCACCATTAAAATGTTTTCCACCACCACCTCTCTCAATTACATGTTTTTAAAAAGTCATTAAAGAGAATTCCCCATGAAATTATTTTGATTTCCCGCCCCTCCGTCTACTTCCAAACTAATGAGATTAATTGAAAACTACAAACATTTTCCAAGGGCCCAAGGCAAACGCAATGGCAAACACATGTAACTCTTCCCAAGGATTGCATCCCTTCTCCCTCCTGCTTTCCAGCTCGGAGCATCCCTCCCGACATGGGGCTGCATTTTGCACTCTCAGAAGGTGCTCAGGTTTGGAAACCTTTGATATTTTTTCCCTCCTCCTTTGAGGAAAGAAAAAGAAAAGTGCCTGAGGAATGAGAGCTGTCAGAGGCAATAATGTGAGATCTCACTTGTGGCTGGCGGGCAGAGGGGGGATTTTGAGGGGGGTTCTTCTCTCTGGTGTGTGGTGTTAACTGGGGAACTTCAAACGGGGAAACGAGGAGGAATTTAGGAAAGTTTTATCGCTTTCTCTCAGCCTGCAGGTAGGAAAAGAAAAATGAAATCTTCCAAACGCAATAACCTGCAAAGCAAACCTGACAACTGCCCTGCTCTCCTCCCAGGCGTTTGTCTGCTTCTGGGGTTTGATTCCTCCCATCCCGGGTTAATCAATAGGACAAATCTCCGGTGTCGCTCCTCTCCTGGCCCCCACGGGCTCCTCCAGGATTGATGACAGCAAACAGCCCTTCAGAGGGGGCTGAAAGTCTCTGAATGAGGATAAATAAAGGGAACAACACCAGAGATTTGTTACTCTGTGGTGGAGCAGCCTCTCAGCATCACCTTCCCTCAGGTGCTGCTTTAAAACGGGGTGAAAGAAAAACCTTTAAAAAACAGCAGTAAAGCCCCAAACCCTGCAGAATTCCACGGGATCACACATAAAAACACACACAGCAGCGAGGAAGATGGTGGCAATGGTTTTGGAACTGCAGAAAACGTTTATTAGCATGGAACTCCCCCACCCTCAAAGCCCAGTTTGTGCAAACACAGGGCACTGATGAGGGCAGGGGCAATTAAGAGTGGATTTGCTCCTGTGCCATGAGGATTTTAGCCTCACTCACCATGGAATCATGGAATTTGGGGTGGAAAGGACCTTAAAGGTCTTCTTCCACCCCTCTGTCACGGGGGACACCTTCTGCTAGGCCCGGTTGCTCCAAGCCCCATCCAGCCTGGCCTTGGACACTTGCAGGGGCTCAGAGGAGTTTCCAACCCCTCTCCTCCCAGGACTTCCACGGGACCAGAGGGAAGCTGCTGTCAGATGCCCATGGAGGCGAATCACCCCCTTGGGAGGGGGACTGCAGGGTGCCCAGGAGAGCAGGGATCCTCACACCAGCATGGCACTGCCACCGGTGGGGGACCAGGGCGGCCGAGGGACAACCAGCACCACAGCCTGGCCAAAAACGACCGCGGTGGATCCCGTCCCCGGCGCCCCCTGACAAGTTAAAACCCTCCAGTTTATTAAAGATACATTCCTACCCTAATAAAAGACGCGTTGTCTGGTGGCGGGGAGGCTGCAGGATGTTATGGTTGGAATGTTCCTCGGCCCTTGTGTAATTAAGAGCCCCACCAGCTGTGCATCTGCAAGGAGCTGGTTTTTTCCCCCCCACCCCAGACAGGCAGAGTTGATGTTTTCTGTGATCTCCATGATGTCAGCAGCTCCCCTTTGATGTGTGCAAGCCAGGGACCTCCAAGGCCCACGGCTCTGGGGGCAAATTTGTCTGAGCACTGCTTGGGAGATGACCCAGTAGGACAGAGATTAATTGCTGGGGGGAAGAGGCTGATCCCTGTGTCCCTGTATCCATATTCATTAGTGCATTAGGGCTGTGGCTGGCCAAAGGCACATATAATAATAATAGGATGAAGTAAATTCTGTAAAGTTTTCGAAAATGGGGCAAAAAGATGGAATTTTTTCCCCATTTCATGTGGGGAGAATGGAGACAGAGAGCAATGAAAGGTCTGACTTGACAAAATACCACAGGATGGTCCCACAAGGGGTGTGTGGGGAGCTGGACCTGGAGCAGATCCCTCCTGATCCCTCCTCTGTGCTTCCCCACGACCAAACCACAGATCTGCAGTGGTTTCCTTACACAAATCCTTCTCTTGGACTGGCTGGGGACAAGTGACACTGCAGGGGTGGCCGTGGGCAGTGGTGGAGCAGCCCTTGGGGTTTGTGGGACATTAATGAACTGGGATCTGCTGGGTCTTCTGCCTCCACAGCACCAACCAGCCTCCTAAACCACTGGAAAACACTTTGTTCTTTTTTTTTTTTTCTTTTTTTTTGTGACAGCCTCGCTCCCAGCACCACGTTCCATGCTGGACACTAAAGGTTCTGCCATGGCACAGCTCAGATGCTCCCGGGGTCTCCTGGTGCCTCTCTAGTGATCTGGATTTTCCACGGACAGAAAGAGCTGGAGGCCAAATCCCATTTCAATGCCCATTATTAATGACATAAATGAATATATTTTGTGCAACCCCTCAGCTGTGTCACCTTGGGGGAGCCCATCCTTCCACCCAGGCTTGGAAGATCATTCCATGGGTGGCTCCTGAGGTGTTATCCTGGGTTAGATAAAAAACAGCCCCGTGACTTCAGAGAGGGCCCAGCACGGGCTGTAGGAACAGTGTGTCCCCACCACTCCCACCCTGGCCACTTGCTGGGACAAATACCTATCCCAAACCTCCACAGGAACAGGTATTTCTGCAGGTATTTATCCTGCAAGCAGCCCAGAACTGGATTAAGATAAGGTGAGGATGTGGAAATGCCTGTCAGGCCTACAAACCCGCGGGGCAAATTAAGCAATCATGTTCCCAGGACATACATAAAAATAAGTAAAAAACACTATTAATCCATAGCAACAAAAGGAGATGGCATGGCAACAGCAGCAACTGCAAAACAAAACAGCAACGAGAGGAGGGGAGAGGAGGGCAGAGGGAAAATCAAGCCCTGCTTTGGCCCTTTTGGGGGTTTTTAAGGTCGGGGGAGATGTTGCATCCCAGGTGGGGGAGGCAGAGCACGGTCTGGGTGCTGATGCCAGGGGGGTTCAAGGTCCCACATCCTGAGGGCTGGCAGCAGAGCAGGGCAGGGAGCTGAGGATACCAAATCCAATTTGTTTTGGTTTATTTATTTATTTATTTATTTCTAAATCAAACCAGAACATCAACAGCAGCTCTTAATTACCTCACAAAGATGAGCTGCTCATGGCACTGCAGAGGAAAAAGAACCTTTTACTCCTTAGGACTGAAGTTCCGTGGACTTGCTGGATGAAACAACCCAGCCCAGGAGCCAGCAGCTCCTCAGGGGCAGCTGCTGTGCTCCCACCCCCAAAAAAATGATGCTTTCAGCTCTCAGGAGGGCAACATCCCTCCAGGAAACAAAACTGGGCTAAACTCAGCCTCAAAACACGGCTCCATCCCTGTTTTGAGCCCAGGCAGAGCTGTGCTGCGGCTGCGTGGGAAGAGCGTGATGGAAATAAGCCCTAATGGGTGTTAATTTGGAGTGGGAAGTTTGTGAGTCAGGCAGGGGGGCAGGGGAGGAGTGGGCAGGAGCCACGATGCCAAGCAGGGCTGAGCTCCTGCTGCCTGCTGGGAGGGGATTTTTGTGCTGCTGGCAGGGCTGGGCAGGCTGGGAGCACCCCGGTGGGGCTCGGAGGGTTTGGAAGGAGAAAGGATTGCATCCAGGCAGTTTGGCTTGATCAGAACCCACGCTCAAGGGATGGTTGTTAAAAGGAGATTTTCCATGCTGTGAGAGCCAAAGCAAACACAGTGAAACTTAATTAAATGCCTGCCTGCTAAAATAATAATTTTCTTATGAATTGAGGAAGGTAAAATACAATGAGAGATGGACCTGATAAAGGAACTATAATTCTCCAGCAGAAGCACATGGGTAAAGAGCACAACAAAGCAGGTTTGCTGGTGGGGAAGGTCCTCCACTTTTCCCTCATGCAGATCCATGTGTGGGATGCTCTCCAGGGCTGTGCCAGCTGCTGAAGCCCTCACAGACTGCCTGTCTCCATCCCAGACCATGGACACCCAATCCAGTGCTGCTCCAGGAATGGTGGTGTCTGAATTCCCGACAGCAAGTGGAAATATTAATGCTTGTCTAGAGGAAAGAGAAGGAAAAGGAGGGGGGGAAAAAAAAAATCTCTGAATGGCTGGAATTTTCATTCTGCTCTTGCTGGTGCTGGGGAGAGGGGAGGAACCTCCTCTGAGGCGGGGGACAAGGAACTTCTGCACGCTGAGAACTTGCTCGGTGTGGCTTTGGACAGGAAAAAAAATCAGCTGGAAGAAAGCCCTCCCAAGAAAGTGGTGACTGGTAAAATCATCATCATCCAGACAACCCAGGAGAATCATTTCAGGAGGCAAAGCTGGGAAAAAAATAAAAAAGAAAAAAAGAAAAATAAAAAAAAGAGGTCTTGAGCCATGCACCTGCAGGACGGGCTGCCCCCGAACAGGAGGAGTGAGTGCAATGTGTGCTCCTGCTCCCAGGTCTGCAAACTGCAGACGCAGAGGCCAGCCAGCCAGAGATTCCTGCTGGAAGTGTCTCTCTGAATGTTATTTCCATTAAAAAGGAAAAAAAAACCCTTAGGATGGAGGGATGGATTTAATCTTTAAAGGGCTGGGAGTCTGCTGCCACTGCTGCTCTGAGCCCAGGGTGTTCAGCATCTCCAGGACCTCAGAAAGAGAAGGTTTCCAGCCCTCCCTGGTCTGGGATAGGACTAATAAAATGTAGCAAAATGGAGAGAATAGGAAGAAATTTTGGGTTTTTCCTCTATTTTTAGTGGTTGGCTTCATCTCAGCACTGCTGGCTCCAGCCAGTGCATTTGGCTGCTTGGGTTTGACTCAGGGTTTGTGGGTTCAGTACTTTTATATACCTCAAACCCATAGGGGAAGGGTTGGGCCAAAGCCCTGTTTTTTCATTAGTTTAATAAATGTGATCATCTCCAAAAAGTTCAGTTTTCTAACCTACTCCAAATGCAGATATTCCTTCTCTCTCGATAAAAAAAGCCAAACCCAGGGACTGAAAGATTAGATTTGGACCCTACTTTATTTGGCATTGACTCTTGTAGATACACTGAACATTACTTCATGGCTGAAATTAGAGAAATAAACCCACTAATAAAATAAACCAATAACTTTTACCCTCTTTGTCTTTCTCTGGGAATCAGGAATGGTTTAGCCTGTACGATAATTATACTATAAGCACAGCAAAAAAAAAAAAAAGTTCTTGACTCCTGCCATTCCCAGCCCTTCCCACCAAAGGGGGGGGAAAAAACCCCTTGGCAATAAATTAAAAACAGTTTTATTTACCTTGAACTACTCAGCCAAGAATGCACATTATTTAGGGACTGGAATAAAAAGCCATTCACTCTAGTTCAATTGGCCATTTAGTTCAATTTGTGTGTGTTACTGCAGGTAATTACTATGGTAATAATGTACTGTAATCTGTGCTGATTTGGAACTTGTCCTGTTTCTGTATTAATAATAAGTGCCATATATGTACTAATTACCAGTTTGTTACCATGGTTATTTGCGTAGATGCCATGTTAATGATACCCTGGAAACATAAAGCAATCACATTTTTGAATTAAATCTTTGTGGCCTCTTTAGTGCTAAAAGCCCAATTCACATAAAATAATGATGAAGAAAATGAGCTCATCGGGGCTGCCTCGCCAGCGAGCTGATTAGCCGAGCTGCACAAATATATGGCTTTGCCACACTGAAAAATTAGAGCCTCCAAAACATTTTCCACGGTTGCTAAGTAACTCCCCAAAGATGACATCACTTACAGGAACTGCCATGCACACGTATTTATAGAGCCCGCGGAGCGCGCCCGGCCCCGGCGCTGCCAGAGGTGTTGGGGGCTGGCTGCCAGCCAGGGACAGGGGGCAAAGGAATGGGCACACCCCTCCTTTCCCCCCTCAAGCTCACCCACACGCAGCCCTGGCTCGGTGGAGGCAGTGCAGAGGAATCTATTTTTTGGGATTATTTAAAGCCGGGAGGGAGCCGTGCGATCCCTGCTCGGCAATAATTTCACACCGCGAGGCCTGCGCTGGCTCCTGGCTCTTCTTCTCTTCACATTGAGCTGAGCAGCACATTTTGGGGATGATTTGTTGGGAATGTGGGCTGGAAGGGACAGGCTACTGCTTCTTCCCAGGCTGAGGGAACGCTGCTGTGTGTCACTGGGTGCTGGGCAGACGCCTCGAGGTTTTCCGTGGGATGATGGCCAGCAGTTGTCCCTACAGCCTCCCATCCCACTTTTCCTGCTATTCCCACACAGCAGCCACCTCGCTGGCCATGTGGGATGCATATTACAATTAAAAATAGTTCCTTGGCAACAAAACCATTGCCTTTTCCCCGAGCGTAGAATAAACAATGGGTCCTTCCTCCCCTGAAATTAATGGCGATTCTTTAACCAGATGACACTGGGAAAAGGGCTGGGGAAAGCTGGAGCAGGGAAGCTGTGAGACCCTGCAGACAGCAAGGCATGAGGCAGGGAAACCTGCAGGTCCCAGCCCTGTAGTAAAGCTGCTGTGGGTGAAGCTTGGTGGGTCTGGAGCTGTTGCAGATCCATTGGGAGCAGCAAGACCCAGAGCTGCAGGAGGGAGAGGGGTTTGGATCAGCTGCAGATTGGAGCTGGGGGTCTCCTCTCTCACTGGCAGGGTCTGTCCAGGAGAAAACGAGGCGGTGGGAAGGAACATCCTGATCAGTCTGCTTGAGGGAAGCCCCTGTCCTGGGTGCACAAACAGCCACTGGAATCCCGGCCAAAAGCCCTGGGGAAATCACAACATCCATCGGTGAAATTTCCTGCCCCTCAGCAGGTCAGGGATGGGCTGGCTGAGGCATCCACTGGAGGTTGCCCCGAGCTTTCACCCATTAAGGAAGCACTGGCCCAGGGTTGTGCTTGTCCTCCTGTTATCCTCTGTTTTCCTCCCTCTGCTTTGGCCCAAGGCCATCCCAGCATTTCCCTCCCTGCTCCTGCAGAGCCCAGTCCCACAGCGGCTGCCATGTCACTTGAAAAGCTACTTAGTGCTCTTTATTATCTGGTCATTATTTTTCCACTGAAGCCTGAGATAAGCAAAGCATAAATCAAACCAGAACAGGAGCCACTTGGAGCAGGTAAAGCATGGAAAAGATTTTAATCAGTGATTCTGGGCAAGAAAAGCAAAAAGAGGGAGAGGGAGGGAGGAAAGGGGTGAAGGGAGGGGGGGAGAGAAACAAAGAAAAGGAAAGAAACACCACTTGTTGTTTGTGGGATGAAGACAAATGTTTCCAAAGCCACATTTTCCACATGATGCCCAGTAAAAGCTCTTGGTTTGATTATTAATCACAGGGCAGCCTCCATCCATCACTCCATCCCTCCGTGCCTCCCGAGCTGTTTGAGGTGCCACCCTCCCCTCCCACAGCCCCCGCACTGGGCAGCTGTGACAGGGGAGAGCAAAGCCCGGGAAGTTCTTCCAATAAAGAAAATGCCATCGAATAAATAGAGGAGGAAATAAATAAGAGACTATCAGGGAAGCTGCTGCCGCGCCGGTTGGATCCCTCTGCCTCTTGAGACTTCTGGAGAGCTGCTGACACTGGGAGCGTCTTCTGAAATGGATGGACTTTGCTCTCTTGCCTCATACATCTGTTTAATGACCTCTCCTCGCAGGCACTTGACATGTGATTTATGGGATATAAATTTTACCTCTTTGCTCGGGTGTCGCAATCCCCGCGTTCCGCAAGGTGAGAGCACCTCGCCCCGCCGGGGTGCCGGGCTGGCTCCCTCAGCTTCCTGCTCGCTGAGCTTTCTTCCTCAGGCCCTTCCTTTAAAAACCAAAAATAATAATAATAATAATAAAAAACAACCCCCCCAAAACCCAACCCCTAACAGACTTTAAAAAATGTGTTTTTTCCTCTCTGAAAGAAAACTGCTGCTGACACAGCGTTCAAGGCTGGCGGTGCTCTTCAGAAAAAGCAAACAGCAGCATCCCAGCCGATTTCCTGCAAATAATAACAATAAATACATATATAAATAAATAAGTCCTTAATTCTTTTACTGGCATCTGTAGCCTCTAATTCATAAATTCATCAGGACTTTCCCAGGATGTCAGTTTTGGCAAATGATCCCTGAGTTGCTTCATGCTAATGGAGCGGTGGGCTGCCTGACCTCAGGAAATAGAGAGGCCAAACATGAAAAAACAGAGCCGGGTTCAAGGCTGGGGCTGTGAACCCCAGATTTGAGGGTGAGGTCGGCAAAGGGTCAGGGAAGCATTGTGTGCAGCGCGAGGGAGAAACGCTGGTTTCTATTTAAAGCCTTTCATGCCGCTGCCAGAGCCCTCTCGGCATTGTGTGCGGGAGCAGCCCGGCGATTGAGAAATGCGCCTTGGAGATCCTGGCTGCAGGAATGGGGAAAGATTGGAAACAGCCACGCTCACGTGCTGCGAGCCAAACCCTCCCCTACCTCGGGAAGAAAGGGAGGGCGAGACCTGCCTGGCTCTTTTCAGCGGCTAACGCAGATGGATTTGCTTTGGCATTTAAGGGTGATGGATGTGCCAGGTACTATTCATTAGGAATGATTTGTTGGGGCCAGCGTAGCTCGCCTGCCCATTAGGACGCATTTACTTCGCAGGTTAGTAATGATGGGTGCGCTTAATAGTTCCTAAGTATCGGAGGGCATGAAAAAGCCCTGGAAGAGAAGGCTATCAATATTTACAGCTTCAATTTGTTGGGGGAGGAAACCAGTGCGTGTGCCTGGAAGGGGTGTCCGCCCCAGCCCCTGCTCCTGGAGGTGGGTATTGGTACGGAGAAGGCTGGAGCAAGCGGGAACAGCTCTGAATCCAGTCGTGCTTTGCCCCCAAAGCAACCGAGTGATGTGGCAGTGGCAGATTTTTTTGGCTCCTTCTGAGGGAAACTGAGGCCCAAACCCAAATCTGAGCGCACAGACCCAGCGGCAGAGTGGGCCAGAGTCCTGTTGGGTTTGCCTCTCCACCAGCACCATGGGCCACGATCAGAGGAGACACAAGGTCATTGACCGAGGGGTGATTATGGCTATTACATCCCAATTCCCTTCCCTTTCCCTCCCCCGTCTCGGAGCGGGCTTGGCTCGGAGCGAGATCCCGTTAACAGCGCTCAGCCGATGGGCAGCCATTTACTTAAGCCCCGATTTTTCATTAAAATAGCACATATGGCTATCAAGCATCACAAGGTCACGGGGCTGCATTGTCTCAGCTTAATATGGTGCCATTAAGGCTGGACCATCACATCGCTCTGATAGAGCAGGTTCAGCAGCGCAAGATCAAGCATTGGGCAAGACTGCAATTTCCTCCTGTCCTCCTGCTATGATCTTATCAAAGCCTGACTGATCTCCGTGTACCGAATCACGCCGGAGAGCATTAAATATCGGGAAAGGCTCCGTTTGCAGCAGCCCGTGGGGAGGGTGGGTCACAGCCCAGCTCCCTTTGTGTCACACCATCCCTCTCCTGCCGCGGAGGCAGGATGGGGTGGCTAAAGCATCCAGGCTGGGAAATCTGCGTGAGTTTGTATTTTATCTTTACCATTGGTGTTGGGTTTTATGTTGAAACCTGACCTCTAATCAAGCCCACATGGGTCTGAGTCTAATTTTGTTGCCCTCGTAGCCACGATGCTGCCCTGGGACCCCCGGCATGGTGGCTGTTCCTGCTCTCTGCAACCTTCAGCAGCTCTTTTATTCGTCTCTCAAATAACCATACAAGAATAATTCATTTCTTCCAGCTTTTATCTTCCTGTCTGAGCTACAAGTGCCTGCGTGAAGTCCCTTTATTTTCCCATGCAGAGTTTCTGGCCCAGCAGGGCCCTGCTCTCCGTGCTCGGCGAAATGCAGCAAGGCTGGAGAACAATTATGGAAGAGAAGCAGAGGTAGGAAAAGGCAGACTGGGAACTGTCTGGTGGCTTTATTAAACCACGCAAAGAGGTGGCACTCACTGACTCCCTGGCACTGGCACGAGGTGTGTACGTGTGCCCAGGTGGGAGCTTTCGTGCCGAGATGAAAGCGTGTAAATAAAGGCAGGTTTGTGTGAGCAGCAGCCCTGCCAAAGAGGAAACGTCCCCCGCAAGATCTCCACCAGAAGGGTTTGCAGAGCAAACAGAAGTGTTGTTTCGTCTCAGGGGATGCCAAGCCCTGCTGCAGCCCCCCTGAGGGGTGGGGAAGGAATGGGAAAGACCCCACAAGAGGGACACGGTGGCTTTTTCCAGCAGACACGGGGCACACACGGCCGTGCTGGGTCGGTGGGGGTGGACAGGGACCAGAGGGTGCAGTGGGAAGGGGCTTCCTTGCAAAGCAGACTCCACTCCCCAAAAATGGATAGAAGTGCAAAAACCAAGCTCTTCTGCCACCATTTGAGCCAGAACAGCTTAAAAGATAATGAGCTAATTGAGCAATGGAGGCCATCTCCCCATAGCTATGTGTCAGCTCCTATTATATCCGCTCTGGAACGTTCACTGAGAACACACAGACCCTCTCTGGAGGTATTGATCATTTATTTTCCAGGCCCTGTGCTGCCCCTTCCCTTGGGCAGGCAGGGGTGGGGGCTGAGGGTGGCTCCCCCCACAGACAGCCCGTCAGCTGCAATTGTTTTCTAGTGAAAATAGATGTTCACTATCGATCCCTCTCCCTCCGTGGAGTCTGGGGGCCTTCTCCTTAGTTACTCTAATAAAACACAACTAATTAAATTTGTGCCTTGCTTTTTCAATATTGCATTATCCTAATTACTAATTAAGGGGGACCACGTGTAAGGGCTAGGCATTATTCCCCGCAAAAGATCCCCCTAATGGCCTAAAGGACATCTCAGAGAAGGAGGAAATCTTTCAGCAAAGGCCAAGACTGAGGCTTGGCAAAGGATCCCTGGGGGCAACTCAACGAGAGGCTCTTTAACCCTTCAGTCGCTGCCCTGGAATTTGCTGAATCACGGGAAAACACCCAGGCAAAGCTGTCCTGCACGTGGCAGGCAGGGAAAAGGGAAAATCGGGGTGGAATTGAAAGGAACGGGGGGCATGTCTGCAGGAAAGCACGTCAGGGGAGAGTTGAGGAAGCGGCTGTTGGAGGGGACTGCGTTGCCCACTCAGCCTGGCGTGGGCACTCCGGCCAGCCGGGGACACTCCGGCCCCCCTGGGGACATACCAGAGCCGGGCCTTGGCAGCGAGGAACGAGGCCTTTCAAGCCTGTACTCGACATCCTGCCCTTGGCAGGGCTGAGCCAGAAGGGCTTTGTTCTGCTCCCAGTGGCAATTAAACACGCGGAATCACCGAGAGCACTCTTGGGGGGACTGCGGGCAGAGGGGAAACCTCACTTTGCCGTGCTCCAGGAGCCCCCGGTGGCTCCAGGTAATGCAGCACTGGGACTTGTGCTGAGCAAGGGGGACCAGATTAAAGCCAGGCTTAAACCAGACTGCTGGCAGAGCAGGCTAAGCTGGTCTCTGCACAAAGATCTTTGAATAAATCCCAAATTTCCTTTAACACTCCCCAGGGACTGAAGCCTGTGCCGGGCTCGCTGATCCCCTCCCTGCTGGAGCACCCTCGGTTGGAGTTTACCAACATTTTAATTTCATTTTCCATGTGAGTCGTGGCTGTTCTGGCTCCGTAAGTCCCCGGTTCATTTCTCACACGGCTCTTTTTGGAAACACACTTTCCCCCCCTTAAATACGTGGCTTGGAAGTGTGAGCTGAGATTTATGCTGAAAGGATTTGGGGAAGACTAGCAAATAGGTACTTGTTGGAGGAAAAAAAAATAATACTTTGGGCACTGTAGAGAATTCCACAATGCTGGGACTCAGGAAAAGCAGCTCTGCCACAGATTTTGGCATTTACTGGAGCTTCCCAGGGCAGTAATGACCCTTCACCTTTGGGATGCAGTTTCCAGGTCTCCACTTAAGAGGAGTCACCAGCATTTGACATCTGGGGAAACTGAAGCATCAAAACAGGGGCTGTTACAGGCCAAGCACCTTCCACATCATCCCCATTTCCCTTTGCATGGTGGTTTCTTTATGCAGCACCGCTACAGACAGAAATTGGCCAAGGAATCATTAATGGAAATTTCAGAAGACTCCAAACAATATCAATGTCTACGATTTGGCATCCTGTTGGTTGCCATTCTGCCCACAAGTTAAACTGATCACGGCTCTATTTTGGCTTATTTTATCTCTCCCTTCCTCGGAGTGATTGAAATCTTAATAATCAAGGATAATATCGACGCCAAAGTTTTAAGCAATAAACATATAAACAGAATGAAGAGAAGCAGAATGCTCACGTCTCTCAACAGTGCAAATGGTTCCGTTTTATTTTGCTGTAGCAGATGTTAAGTTTCCAATAATAAAATAAAATAAAAAATCTAAGGGAGACATTTAGCAAAGTATAGCTTTACACTCCAGAGTTATCACTCCAATTTCAACTGGGACCATAAAGTTTTATGAGCTATTAAATTGCCCTAAACCTCCTTTAACACACCAGCTCTAATGTTGGAGATTAACCATTTAGAAAAAGGAGGTTACCTTCCCTGAGATCGGGCCATTTTCCTGCACTCTCATTCAGTCAATAACACTTTGCCTTGGCAGAGCCATTTGCTGGCTGTGTGGCTGGTAATTAGCCTGCATGCCCTGCAGGTAATGCAGCTGCAGGAGCTCCCGTCCCTCCCACAGCGCCAGGAGCATCCGCAGGGCCGGGGTGGATGCTCAGGAGAGCCGAGGGAACAGCTCAGCTCCGTGGCTGCCTGCAGTTTTGCTTCCCCCCATCCCCTCACCCATTCAGCAGGGATGCTCAGGGTTTCTTCTCCCTCCATTTCACAGAATTCCAGACTGGTTTGGGCTGGAGAGAGTTTAAAGCTCATCCAGTGCCACCCCCTGCCATGGGCAGGGACACCTTCCACTGTCCCAGCTTGATCCAAGCCCTGTCCAAGCTGGCCTTGGACACTTCCAGGGATCCAGGGGCAGCCACAGCAACTCTGGAAAACCTGTGCCAGGGCCTGTCCACCCTCACAGGCAAGAATTCCTTCCCAATATCCCATCTAACCCTGCCCTCCTTGTCAGTGTCTCTCTCCAGGCTTCTTGTCAGCCCCATCAAGGTACTGGAAGGTGCTTCAGGAAGTCTTTTCTTCTCCAGGCTGAACAATCTCCAGTTTCCTTTTTGTTTGGGTGATGAATCCATCTGAACACGGCCTTTGGCTGTGTTTCATCACCTTGCAGAAGAGACCTTTGACCCTGCTTAAATGCCCTGGATGCTGGAGTGAAACTACCTGACCCAGGAAAAGGTTAAGTGTCAGTTCCATTGACACTTGCAGAGTGTTTTAAGGGGACTTAAAAACACTTCAGCCACATGCACAGAGTGTCACAGCACCTCCCAGAAGCCCAGGGTGGTTTGATTGATTTTTAAATAGGCACAAACCCAGGAGCAGAGATGGCCTGGACCCATGGGATGATCCTCAGCCTGTCAAAGGAGACCTGTGGGGCTTTGCCACCTGCAATCTGCCAAATCACCCCCTGCTGAACTGGCCTGTGACCCTCTGGGCACCAAACCTCTGCCCAGGTCATCATTTTGCCTGTAAGGTAGTCCAGCTGCCTGGCCACATCTGGAAACATCTGTCTTGAGAGACCTGGGGCTGTCTCCCGCTGATGGCTTGCAGGGATCTGGCGTTTCTCCTAAAATTTCTGCTCTAGCTCCTCTTCTGCCGTAAGCTCTGGAAAGTCTCTCCTGCTTGGCTGGCTTGGAGCCCTGCTGAGGGCTGGGGTGCAGGGGAGGGCTCTGACATTAAAGCAGAGAATCACAGGAATCACAGAAAGCTTTGGGTCGGAAGGGACCTTAAAGATCCAACCTTAAAGATCAAGCTCCAACACCTTTCCACCTTTCCCTGGTGTTCCCTCGAGCTCTTTGGGACCATGTGGGAAGCCAGCAGCAGGAGAGGTGGGAGCTGCTCCCCAGGAAGGAGCAGTGACCACAGAGGCCAGGGAGGAGCGAGGCTGGACCTTCATGGCTTGGGGTTAATGTGCACAGAGCCAGGGGACGGAGAGGCGCTGGGAGAGGGCGGCTCCTTCCCGGGAGGAGTTTGGAAAGAAAGGGTAACCCCTGCTCTATTTTTGAAAGAAATGTCTCACAGGCCTTCTCCTGCATCCTGCAAAGGCCACTGCCAGGGATCTGCAGCAGCCCGGGGGGGCTTGGCAGCCCGCAGGGGTGGGAAAAGCCTCCTCCCAAAAGCCTGATTCCCATTTCCCCTGAGATAAGATCTGCAGAGACTGGTTTTTCCCCCTAAATTTTTTGAAGGCATTTCCTATTTGGAGCCTTTATGGATGGTTTCCCCTGGCTGAGGGCTGAGCAGTCACTTCCCCAAGCCAGGCAGGGTGGCTTCCCCACACCCACACTGTCCCTAAGAACCTTGGGGAGATGCTTCAAAGCCTCTGGTATCTGTGAGAGGAACAAGCCAGAGCCCACCATCAGTCTCCTACATCACAGCACAGCCCACATTCCAGCTGGGGCTCCTCTGGAGAGCCTTTGCTTTCTTCCCAACCATCTGCTGTGGTTAAAATCCTACCTGGGATTAAATTCATGTACAAGTTGGTGCAACATCCCAGCGTGTTCTGGGCAGCAGGAGGAGGTCTTCCAACTTTGATCCTTCCTGGCACTTTGAGGACATGGTTCACCACGTCTGTGCACACTGCAGCCTTTTTCTTCTTGATTAAAAAGATGCATTTTGCTGTCTGAGGTGTCTCAGACATCAGCAGAAACTGCATTAAGAACAGCAGAGTTTTCCCTTTGAGTTCTCTTTAACTGCATTATAGTGCCATGAAGTTAAACATTACATAGGTACATAAATAGGGTTGGACTCGATAATCTTAAAGGTCTTTTCCAACCTAAATGATTCTGTGATTCAATCCAGCAAGCCCCAGGCTTCAGAAAGGCTCTGACTAAGCCAATCTTTAGCAGCACAGATGTGTCCCATGTCCCGTGTGACAGAAAAACAAGGTTTAACTGATGGAAGCTTGGAGAATAATAGGGCAGTCCATCTAAAATTAGCTGCAGGTTGAAACTTTTCAAGCCATCTCTTCTTCTGCAACTGGGGAAGAAATCCCTCAGCTGTAGCACCCTGCTTTGCCGTGGATATTTCAGTTGAGCAACTTTTGAGGCTGAGTCAGAGAGATTTCCTAACACCTCTTCCCTGCCCGCACTCCCCGGATAGCAAACACCAGCTCTGGGGGACAGAAAAACACTCTTCTCACTCATCCCAGCTGGAGCTGGCCAGCCTGGAGTCACATGGAGATCCAGTGGTTCCCTTCCCAAGGGCTGCGAGTTTCCCTCTGCAGTTTTAATCCACTGGGATGAGTGGCACCCTAAAAATCCTCTCGGTTTTCTTCTTCCAAAGCCCCCTCTCTTGGGTTGAAGCAGCCCTGGTAGAGCAGCCCCATCCTTTACTGGTCCCTACAGGAGCATCTTCCTGGGAAGCAAGTCCCAGCTGGAGCAGGGAATTGTCTCATGTGGCATCCACAATGTCCCAGCTTGGCCTGCTGGGGTGTCCCCACACGTGTGTTGTCCTCACTCTTGGTCAGAGGGAGCAGCAGACCCAACACCCCACGAGGTGCTTTGTTATGAAACCTTCATAGTTAAATTAATGAAAGGAAATTAGGAAATGCAAGGTCCTGTCCAAACCAGAGGCTGGGAGCATTTCCAGCCCATTCATCTGCCTCGTCCAGCTCCTTTGCTCTCCTCCTGCTGCATGTAGATGGAGAATGCAAATAGCATGGTGAGAGATGTGACCTTTTGGCTGAATGTCACCAAGTCCTGCAGCACCGGGAGTGTTTGCACTGAGCCGGTAACTTCAGCCTCTCCAGTTATTTGTACAGATCCCTGGAAAACTCAATGGGATGACTCAAAGATGGCTTTGACTTTGGTTGTGCTGGTGATTTGATGGGCTGCAGCCCTTAAATGATGTGTTTCTAACAGCAGTGCTGGCCTTTCAACCACAGCTTCTCTGGGCAACCTGTGCCAGGGCCTCCCCACCCTCACAGGGGAGAATTCCTTCCCAATATCCCATCTAACCCAACTCTCTTTCAATTTAAAGGCATTATTTTCCAGTTGAAAGCCATTAATTGATGAATCAACTTCAAAGGCGCCCCACAGCATCCCTCTGAGTGTGTGAGGAGCTGGGAATGACCATGCCACACGCTGCCAGTGCTCCTCCAGAGTGACAAACGTTAGAAACCAAGCCCAAAATGCAGCTTTGATGGTGCTGCAGGAAACCTTCTCCACACTGCAGGAACATCAGTGCTCCCTCAGCCCTCACCTCCCCGGGAGGGCGTTCCCAGGCTGAGTTGGTCACAAACTTTTCTCCTGCACAGATTTTGAGCTGTTTGAGGAAAAACTGCTCTCTGGAGCTCCCTCCTGCCTGGCTGCTGGGCTGCCTCGCTCCAATGCCAACGCGTGGCTTTGCTGCTGCTCTCCTCTGGCTGGAGCTGTGCTGAGCCTCATCCCCGCAGACAGGAGGCTGACATCACCCACTGCCTCCAGACCATGTTCAAATCCACCTCTGCCGTCCTGGCAGCAGTCGGCCGAGCCACGAGCACAGAGAGAGACTCCCAGCCCTGGGAGGGGGTCTGGGATGAGCTGTGGAAGGCCAGGGATGGAGCAGGGAGGGATCCGAGTGGGGTTCCAGCAGCTCAGCCAGCCCGGGTCTCTCTGTCCATCCTGTCAGACTCCATCCTGCCACCGTCACTGTGACATCCAAACCCTCTCCTCCTCCTTTTCATCCCTTATTTTACATGCCACAGCCGTCCTGTCTCCTGCCTCTCAGCAATGTTGCTCAGAGAAATTAGGGCAACTGCTGCACTGGGTTTTTATTAGTATTGCCAAACTCTTTCAGCATTTTTAGAAAGGGCTTGAAAAGGAGCCAAGTCGTTTCTCCTTCTTCTGTTTCTTTTCCTCCACCTCCTCCCTCACCACCACCCCCCTCCCCTTCTCTGTCTGCGGATGCTTTGGGATGAATTAATTTAGACGTGCGGTTTTGAATGTTTTTGGCTCCTGGTTATCGAGCCATTCAGCAGTTCTGGGAGCCTCCCCCATCGGCTGTTATTGAAGCAGACAGAGAGGGGCGGAGGAGATGGCAGCGGCCTGATTTGTTGGCTTGTTAGTTCTGCTCCTGCGAGCCATCCATCGGCTCAGGTTTCCCCATCCCGGCTGACAGGGACAGGCGGCAGCCAAAACGCTCCTCCCGGAGCCAGACCCTGCACGGGATCGCTGCCGGTGTCACCTCGGAGCAGCCTGCTCTAGAGGAAGGTGTCCCGTGCTGGGAAGGTTGGGGTGAGATGGTCTTTAAGGTCCCGTCCGACCCAAAGCGTGCCGTGATCTCGGTGGAAACAAAAATGAGATGTTTGTCCCTGTTTTCCCTTTGCCTGCCCCACTCCCCTGTCCCCAAGCCAGGCTGTCACCCCAGCTCTGCTCTGGCACCACTGCCAAGTGTCCCAGCAAGGTATTTTTAGCCCCAAGGGGGGGCAGAGCTAACTCAGCACCAGCAATGGGCACGTGGAGGACACCTTCTGTCTGATCCTTGCTTGCATCCTGGGCTGGATTTCATTTCTCCTCCTTGGAGAGGGGGGATGTGCCCCAAAACCCTGGTCCAAGGGCAGCCCTGCTGTTCCCCCAGCCCCACGGTGACCCCTGTGCCAGGGCAGGGCTTGGTGGGCACTGAGGCCATGGGCACAGCCCAGCTCACCTCTGCTAAAGGATAGATGAGCTCTGGATCTCCTGGAGCCTCCTATAATACAGAAAGAAGCAGAAATAACCACTAAATCCTTCTGAAAACCACTTCCTACCCGTGCCACTCGGGGGGGGGGGGGGGGGGGGGGGGGGGGGGGGGGGTAGCACTGAGACTCTTTAATCATAGGGAGGATGGTTAGAATTCATTATTTTCTCAGCTTTCTAGTAAAATTTTAAAAACCCACCTGAAAATCTCATTATTCCCTGTCAAGGATTTCTTTGAGTATTCTTCTGCTCTGATTTCATACTGGGCTAATACCTAAGAAAAATATTATCTCTCTGCTTGGCTTCCTGCCACCCCAGCCGTGTTTGTGTTTCAGTGGTGGACGAACCCACTCCAGTTTATTTATGTAGCTGGTAAAGCCACCCCTCCAGCACTCCCCTTGCTCTGAACTCGAGGCCCAAGTACAGTAGGGTCCCTGGAAATCCCATATGGCTTTAAAGCATCCCCACGTGCAAGCCATGGCTCTGCTCTCTTCTGGAGCTCTGCTCAGACATCTGTGCTTTAAACAGCAGGGGAAAAGTGCAAAACCCTGATTTATGCCATTCACAGGGTGGTATTGGGAATTGGTAGGAAGTCTTTGGGTGCAGAAATTCCTGTTTCCCATCAGTTTTATCAACTTTACTCAGAAGGCACCAGGTTGAAATGCCAGAGGTGCAAACAGACACTTTGAGGGGATGCAGTGGGTTTTGGAGCCTTTGATTTTGCAGAGTCACAGAACGTTTTGGGTGGGAAGGGACCTCAAAGCTCATCTCATTTCCACTCTCCCAGGGTGCTCCAAGCCCCGTCCAGCCTGGCCTTGGACACTTCCAGGGATCCAGGGGCAGCCACAGCTGCTCTGGGCACCCTGTGCCAGGGCCTCCCCACCCTCCCAGGGAAGAATTCCTTCCCAGTATCCCAGCTAACCCTGCCCTTTGGCAGTTTGAAGCCATTCCCTGCGTCCTGTCACTCCTTTGCACTCTTGTGCAAAGTCCCTCCTCAGCTCTTTTGGAGCCCCTTTAAGCACTGGAAGGTGCTCTAAAGTCTCCCCAGGCTGTTCTGGCAATTTAAGCTTGGATGCAGAGAGGTTTTGAAGACCAAACTCCCACTGCTATAATTAAAAATCCTCCTGAGATTTGCCACCAGAGCCCTGCTGGGAAGAGGCTGGTGCTGGGGCTGGGCTGGGAGCTGACCACACCAACAAACCCTTGGACTCCTTTTCAGTTTGTCTCTTTGGGAAAGGGCTAACACCTCTAAAAATAGAGATTTGGCCTCTATCTGTACTGGTTGGACTTGAAGATCCTAGAGATCTTTTCCACCTTCATGGATTCTGTGATTCTGAAGCACGCCCAGTGTGGGTGTGAGCTCCTGTCCCCATCACTGTCCCCGAAGCACACAGGGAGTGTTCACCACTGTACCTGCAGCTGGAATCGCTCCAGGCCATGGCTAAGAGATCAGCATTACTCTGTTTTGGGCTTTTTTTGGCCAAGGTTGCTGCCTGGGCTGTCCCCAGCCGAGCTGAGACTGGCACTGCCACGGTTGTTCCTGGCAGAGCTCTGGCTGCTGGCCCGGGACAAGGCACAGCCAGATGAGAGAGTGAACACGAGGGAACCGAGGCTGTGAATTTACAGCTGCTCCCAGCCCCTGGCTTGAGCACACACCTACCCCACGGAGGATGCCAAGAGCTCCCTGATCCATCCCGTGGGGCTGGGAATGAGCTGCCAGTGGGAAGGAACAGGGGCACAGACACTGCTGAGCGAACCTCCCAACCCCGCCCCGCAGGGAGGGCTTGCACAGGGAATGATCGTGAAACGCTGCTCAGAGAGCTCTGCTGGCAAATCCCCTCGGCTGTCAGGGCTGCAGGAGCTGGGCTGGAGGATGCTTTAGTGCACTCATCTCACACAGAGCACTTGATGCCTCTTCTCCATTCGAGAGGGGAAGAATAGAGAGGAGTGTGGGAGGGCAGCGGAGAGTGCTGCTGCCGCATTGACTGTCTGAGGTGGGCAGCGAGGCACTCTGCGAGCAGCCTTCCTCCAGCTGGGCTCCTCTTTTGCAATTCCAGTGTCTTGTTTGTCGGTAATTTATATCGACAGAGTCTTTCAAAACACTTTAGGCTTGTTTACAACATCGAGCAAGAACATTTTGTCTCGTGTCCTTTCCATTCTTAAAGAGGATCCTCTCGTCTGTCCATCGCCCCACTCCCCTGTGCCATTCCAGAAGCTGCTCCCTCGCTCTCTGCAAACCTGATGGGCTGGAAAAGAACCTGCAAGTCTTCTTGATGGGATGCTCTTTCCTCTCTAATTGCTAATAAGGTTTTCCAATCAGGGGCAAAGCACCTTTCCCGTGGCACAAACCTCCCTGTGCCAGGTGCACTCGCTCTCGTGTGGTGTTGCTGCACGTGGAGTTGGTTGTGAAGCGCTGGGAGCCAAGGTGACACAAACCTGCAAGGAGAACTGGGCACATCTGGGACCTGCTCCAGCATCCAATGGCATCATCTGAGCTGCAAGTGCAGGATACCTCCTACCATGTGGGCTCTGCTGTTTTCTCTTCAAGCACTGAGCCCAAAGCAGCAAGTCCATCCCTCTCCTCTCTGTCCCCCCTGATTTCTGCAGCTTTTTGCAATGATGTGGCTCATCTGGGTGCCATGCTTGTCCCTTTTCCCCTGCACATCACCCTAAGAGCATTGGGAAGACAATTCTTTTGTGGAGTCCATCCCACTAGCAATGACCAGTTTAAAACCTTTTTGAACCTCCTTCAGCCTTGCAGGCGCAGGGTTTTGAAATGCTTGATGGAAATTAAGTAAAAGATTGAACTCTCCAGGCAGACAAATGCCCTCTGCAAAAGCAGCTGCTCCTGGGGCTGGCAAGGCAAGTGCTGGCCAAGCCTGGCAGCCCTGCCCCAGCCAGTTTTAATGCAGCCAGCTCCAGGGGAGAGCAGGGAACAGCACGATCCTGAGAGCACAGAGACCATTGGATTGTCTGGCAACCCCTGTGCAGGGTGTGCTCAGCCTGCACTGCCCTGCTCCCTCTGCTGTGCCCTATTCCAGTCAGGAAAAAGCCTGGACACGTTTGACTACCCAAGCCACAATAATCCCCACTTTTTGCACTTACCTAAGGAGGCCGGAGTGCCCAATTATTTCAGAGACTGCTGTTTAACATGCTCTCAGCCTTGATTAAGACTTTTCATCTTCCAGGCAGAGATCAAAGTGAAACCTTGAGTTTTGCAGAGCTGCACCATGGGTTGGGGCTGGTTTTGCTGCTTCCTTGTGATTATGGAGCTGTCTGGATGGCAGAGCAGCGGGGAGGGAGTGCCGTGTCCCAGCGGGCAGAGGAGCAGGATTAAAGACATTTCACCAGCCTCCATCCTCCTTCTTCTATCCTTCCCACCTCCTTCCCTCCTACCCTGCTCTGAGGGGTTGCCCAGATGGATGAGCAGGCCCACTAATCCTGTTAACATTGAGCAGCATTTCCAGGAGGGGATACATTTATTGAGCTCAGGAATAAAGCACTGAGCAGTGCTTTGGCTTTCTAATCCCGGCCTTTGGCATGGCTTTTAGCCACTTGGTGCAATCAGGAGCCTTATACCAACATCAGTAAAGCAATGGAGGTCTTGGCAAGGTGAAGTTCCGGCCTTGGTCTGGTTTTCCCCATCCATGAAGGTCCCATGCTCCTCCCTGGAGCAATCACTGCAGCATTCTCCCAAATATATCCCTTTCCTACCTCCTTGCAGAGATGGACTCACCTGGAGGGACACCTAAGAACCATTTCCAAGACTATTTACAGCCGTGCCCCCATGAATTTCTCTGCGGGGCTAATAAACCACAGCTGCTGGGAGACTCATTTAAATACAATAAGAGTGGGAAAACGGAGTGTGAGACTCGAGCAGGCTCCCCCCCACACGGCATCTGGCCGATGAGGGAGCCTGTCAGGAGCTGCCTGCGTGCTGGATGCTCCCTGCCACGATAACTGTTCGGAGTGGATGAGCTCTCTGTCAACAACTTAATAACCCTCGTCTGCCGCGCCGCTGTGTCAGCCAGCACTCCTGCAACGGAGGGCTGATAACGAGGGGCTTAGACCGGGGAAAATGGGCTGTTTTGTCAGCACAACGCTCTTGTCTTCAAAAAGACTCTGCAAAAGCCTGCTGGCTCCTTCGGAGCTCGCGCGGGATGATTCGCCAGCCCCGCAGCCCCGCCTGTCCCACGGCTTTTCTGCACCAACAGCAGCGGGAGTGACAGGAACCCCTGCAGCAAGCAGATGTGGATGAGCCTCCTCCAAACCCAAGGAATTTGCCTGGTTTTCATCCAGAAGCTTTCCTGTCTCTTCCCCGCGTCTCTGTCTTTCAAACTGTTGCTCTTGCGTGTGTACAACTTCAAGTTATTCCTTGAGAGCTCAGTCCAGGCAGGGACTCTGCTGCAGTGAGGGGTCCCGCAGCGGAGTGGAGAAGCCCCCTCTTTTGTCCCCAGAATCAGTGGGAGTACTGGCGGTGAGGATGCAGGATGTGCTGCATGGCCCCCAGACCAGGTCCCAGCTCTGCCTCTGGATGGGCTGATGCAAACCTGGATACCCCTGGAGTGGAAGGGGTGGAGGAGGCTGCTGCCCTTCAGCACTTCCCAGTCCTTCTTCACCCTGGCCTTGTCCCAGTCCCACCACGGATCATGATGGTCCCATCACCCAGCTCACGTGCCAGAGCTGGGTGAGGTGACCGAGCCCAAACGAGGATCTGGGGCCTGGCAGGACACCAGCTCACCCTCATTGCACAACAGGAGCCATCCCAGGGGATCCTTCTGGGGAAGAAGAAGGCATTAATGCTTGGGGAGCAAATTCCTCTGGCTGCTTGAGGCTGGGACTCAGCACTCTGGAATTCCAGAGCGATAACACTGCACGAGAATGTTTAAAGAGGCTGCGGATGCAAACAGCAACCCCAGGGCCCGTCCCAGGCTGCAGCCCAAAAACTCACAGCTTGGAGCTGCTGTCGCAGCCGGGAGGGGAAGGACTGACTCCTGGGGCTTATCCCCTGGGCTGGGAGGAGCTGCCTCCCATCCCACGGTGCTCCCTGTGCTTTGCAGGGGCCGAGGAGCTGGCCCACTGGGTGCAAAATTGGCCCCTCGTTAGCGGTGCCTGCAATCCCTCACCGCAGGGGGAAATGGAAGCAGATGCCAAATTGCCACCTGGAGCAAATTTTTTTTATTTTACAATTGAATTACAATCGGCTGGAGACAGCGGGAGCTCTTCCTTCATATTAGCTGAGTATGGAAGCACTGGGAGGCTGCTGCTGCACTGATCCCAAACCCTGGTCCAGCATAACTCCCTGCTCGGAGCATCTCCTTCAAACTTCATCATCCTCCAGCTGCAGGAACCACTCTTGCCTTTCCTCCCATCATAGAATGTAATTAAATAAAAAATTTAAACGTTCCTTAAAATAAAATGCATTTTAAAGCTCTTATTTTAAATGTAGGAAAACACTCCGGATTTAACTTGGAATTTTCCCCCCCACTATTGCAAAGGAATTTGGAATATTTTCCCAACTCATATTTTAACATTTGGGGACCTTGAAGAATTTTCCCTGGAGTACATGGAAATGTTCAAAGTGGCATCAACATGGCCTCTCAGGGAACTCCAGTCCCTCTGTCATGGATTCATAATAAATAATAAAATGATTTGGGCTGGAAGGGACGTAAAAGATCATCTTATTTTAACCCCCATGGACCTCCTGATCATGAAACTTGCCCTGGGTGTCTTAAGGCTTTGCTCAAGCAGTGATGCAGTTTGGATCAGAGGTAATTAGCTGAAAACCAGCCTGATTGTGTCTGTATATGATGCAATCCCATTTCTAACTGCAGAGAGATACATTCTGTCACTTTTTGCTGGGAAGTTTTTGAGGTGTTTAAGACAGAAAACATTTGTGGGCAGATTTTGAAATGTACGCCCACAAAACCCAAACTCTGTGAAACTTTCTATTTGTGGGAAACACACTGATGTTAATTCTTCTTTGCTTGTGTAAATTTTTTGTTTTATGGAGAACAGTCCTGGGATATTGATTTGAAACAGAACTTTTATATTTTTATATATATGTTACTCTACAGCTCCCAGCTTGGGTAAATTCCCATAAATCCATATCTACTCGTGCACTCAGTCAGAACATTCTGCTAGAGCAGCATGGAAAACCAAAGTCACTTTTGCCTGGCTCAGAAAGAGAAGCCTTGAGAGCTGCCAACATCTGCTTTAATCTTGCTGCTTCTTCTGGAAGTGCCGAGGAGAGCGAGGAAAAGGCTGGGAGGATGAGGGTGTGATGTGGGAGCAGTCACATCCATGGACCCCGGGAAGAAACATCATCATCTCCCAAAGTAATTCCAGTTTATCCTCAGTGAGACTGAGTCATCCTCCCAGGGCAATAGCCATGGCCACCCCGTGGACCAGGGGCAGAGTCAGGCAGTGGCAGGAAATGGCACCAGCAGGATTTTAGAAGCTCCTGCCCCATTTCCTAGGAGAAATGGGTGAAGGATGGCAGCAATAAGAAGCGAACAATCCCAGTTTCCTGATTTAATCTGCCTTCACCACGGGCACGCCCCAGCTCTGTGTCACAGCTGGGTTTCTCAGCATGGTGGTTTCTGCACCCAGTCCATGCCCTGCTTTCTTCCCTTCTGTCCCCCCATCACAATGTCTTGCCTGGCTGATTTCGTGCTCAGCAGCAGCACTGCTGGTTTAAATGCTGGCAGCTGGCAACATTTTCCCTTGGGGCTAAAAAACAAAGTGTCTGCTCTCCCAAGCCAGCCTGGGAAGTTTGGCTTTGCTGGTCCAAGCACAAATATTTCTGGCAGGGCAAGCTCGCTGCAAGTTTGGAGTTGATCCCACTCCTTTCCTCAGCGCTAAGGAAATGCAAAGGGATTTGCAGTGAATTCTCCACAGCCTCGTTTTTAAGGTGAGGATTGTTTAAGCAGAAGAGAACTCGAGTTCTCAAAATCTCTGCAAAATCACGAGGAGCTTCTGATGTCACAGTGGGATCAGGAGCTGTTCCATCATTGTCAGGGATGAGCCACTGACACAAAAGGGGTGGCACTGTTGGGCACTGTCCCTGTTTACGTGGCTTCAACATTTGTGGGAGTTTGGAGTCATTCATCTCCTGAGTGGAAAACACGGTGTTTTGGGAAAGACAAGCTGGGCATAAAACCCTCCAGGTATTTATCCAGGTGAAGTAACCTCATCTTCACATCTCATTTTTGGAAAAGGTGTAGGGATTCAGGCATATCCTGGGAGCTGAATGCTTAACTCAGTTAGACTCCACTGCAAAGCCTGACTTAACCCCACACCTCACTTTAGATGTCTCTTTTGGCCTCACAGGAGCCAACGGGACTTCTGGACATTGCTTAAACTTTAACTGATGCATGTGTGGCCAAATCAAAATGCAAACATTCAGCTGCAGTTTTTGGGCCAAAAGGAGCCCAAGCCCTGCTTTCACCATCTGCCTTTGCACTAGCACTGGGCAGTTTGTAGAACTCCAAGCACTTTGCAAAGGCTCAAGCATCGACGTGGACCTCTCATGGGAGGGAAAAACGAGCTGCAAAAGGTCACCTGGAATGGTCTTGGCAGGAATGAGGCAGAGAAGAAGATCCAGGAGGTTTCAGAGTGCAGCTGGCTCTTGGCATTGCTGGGGTGGGGTTTTGAGTCCAAACATCTCTTGGCCCTTCATGACCACTTAGGTCAACCCCTGCATTTTGGGTTGTAGGTCTGAACACTGAATTGAAGAGGCCACAAAACTCTTGGGAGCCAGTGGTGGATCTGATGCCATGAGCAAAAGCTGACCCCGTTTCTGGGCTGGCAGTGGGTTATTAGCAGCAAGCAGAATCCCAATCCACTGCTTTAGTCCTGAGGTCATGCCAGTCTCAGGTACAGCAGGTGGGAAGGGGACTTGGGAATGTGTTTCACCAGTGTGGGTGGTTGAAGGACCAAAATTTGGGAAGTGATGCGGAAACAGGCGGGCGTGTTGTGGAAGTTGTCTGCTCTGGATTCCCATGAAGAGATGCCACACTTTGGAGCGTGTTCCTGCAGGCTGGCACTGACCTGAGCCAGCCTTGGATGTGGCTGTGCTTGTGCTGCTGCTCTGTGCAGGCAGGTGGAGGTGGAAATCTCCGGCACAGCAGGAGATGGAGGTGGCAGGGCCGAGGAGGGCCTCAACACAGACGCCTGTGTGAGCGTGGGGGACACAATCTCACACCAAACTGGCCTGCAAAGGCACAGAAAACAGGAACAGAAACCCATCCCGTGACTCAGGATGTGTCTGTGGGCTAAAGCTGCTGAGCTGCAGCGCCTGGGCTCAGTCTCTGAGTCTGTGTTGCTGCACTTAGAGGAGAAAAAGCCTTTGACAGCAGCAGGTGGGAGATGTTTCTCCATTCACCACCGTTTGTTGTGATGCTCCTGTACAGTCTCCCTGTGGGAGCTCTGTCTTGGTATTATGGCCATAAACATAATGTAGAATAACACTAATGAGGGCTTTCATGGCATATCCATGGCTGTCCAAATCCGTGTGCCAGATCTCCTCATTTCCTCAAGGGTCCTGAGGCATTTTGTGCTCGTCTTCAGCCTCTGCTCTTTCTGGAGTCTCTGGGCATTTCAGTTATAATTACAGTACTGCTTAAAAGGCCTTCTGGCCTCCTCAGTTATGAATAAACCTGACCCTCTGGGAAGACTACATCCAGAATTTCAGAAGAAGATCTTAAGGACAAGAGCTTGGAAAAAAGAATAAAACCTCCCTGTCCCATGGGAAATGCTGAAGCAGGGCAATCTCAAGCCAGGATGAAATTCACAGTCCTGGGAATTCTTTCCCTGAAGGGAAAATTCAACATTTCCTTTGCTTCAGTCTGATCAAAACATCTTGTTTTGACACGGCACAACGGCCTGGGACCACGACAGTCAGATCAATATGCTTCCAAGCCATCTAAGGGAGTGTGATCTTTTCCAGCTCCAAATCGAGCAGGAGTTAGTCCTTCCCCACATCTTGTTTCCATAGGGAGCTGCCTGGCCGTGCAGGATTTTTGATCAGCAGTTCCACCTCCGGCAGCATCCCCAGGAGCCCTCCCCGAATGCTTCTCACCCCGTTACCTGTGTCCTCACGGGTCAGCCTGTCCTCACATCCAAATTACAGGGAGCTGGGAATTTTCTTACCCTCAGATCCCCTGGTAATTGCCCCTGGGAGGATTTTGGTCTTTGTGAAGCAAACCTGTTCTGCTTCCCCAGCCTTCCTCAGCCCCGTTACAAAGAGCCATTGTGGGCGCTGCCCGTTCCATGCCTCGCGCTCCCGGCTCTCATCAGCCTCGGAGGAGGCACCTCTTGCCCACTTAGCCAGGAGATAAAGGCTGATTTGTGTGGAGTGGGAGGGAAGCAGCGCCTGTGCCCTTGCCAGGTTTCATGGTACCGCTCCTGGCTGGGCAGGGAAGTTTCCAGAGCTCGCCGGGATGGGGGAGGCTGCAGAGTGGGGACCCTGCTCTCCCCTCCCCGGAGCTGCTGCCCCCCGAGGGGGATCAGGGTGAGGTGCCACAGCAGGGACTGTGCTCTCAGGGGTGAGGCCAGCCCCTCCAGGGGTTCAGGGCCTGGTGGATCCAGAGGAAAACATTCCTCCTCCCTGCCTTGCCTCACCTGGGCATGAAAAGCAAGGACCCCTCCCCTCCCTCCCAGCTCTGTTTGTGTTTTGGATTTTTTGTCTCCCCCAGCCCCCCTTGGCTGTTTTCCCCGCACTGTGATTCTGTGAGTGGGTTCACAAACATCCCCTCCAGCTGGGCAAGCCCCAGCAGCTCCAAAGTCCTGATTTGTCTAGGATCTTTGGCTGTGGGGTGGGTATGGGCATCACAGAGCCAAAAAATGCAGTGGAGGCTGCTCCAGGCAGGTCCTTTCTTATCAGTCCTGGGTTCAGCAGGGATCAACACCTCAGTCTGAATACAGCAGGGAAACCCAAGCTGGTGTATGGCTGCAAAGAGCCTTTCTGCATCCTCTCCAGAGTGGCTTTTGCTGCCTGTACCTGCCTAGTGTGACCCTCCCACCTGTTAAATTGACCAGTTACACCAGTTCCTCTGCCCCTTTGGGACTGGGGGGGACCAGATATTGGATCCAGGTTCATTTTCTGTCTTCTGTGCCCTTCTCCTTCCACCAGAGGAGGAAAGTTGTGCATGCTTGGGTACCAAAACTCACCGAGAGGTCTGGCAACCCAGCAGCTCCCGGTGTCACAGGGGACAGGTTGGTCGGGGTGAATCTGCCACTGGGGACACAGGATTTGCGTGCTAGGGGACAGCAGATTTTGTCCCTGGCATCTCAGCTGCCTCCTCCAGTTCCTGCCATCAGCTGGGGGCACTGGGAAGGAAGGAAAACCAAGAAAGCTCAAGCCCAGGCGCTCACGCATCGCTGGACAAGTCACATCTGGCTGATGGGGACAGCGGGGGCCAGCCTCTCCTGGGTGACACAAGGCCACTTCCAGCAGAGCTGGGCCAGCCCTCTCTCTCTGCTGCAGTCATATGGGAGCTGCTAGACAGAAATACACAGAAATACACAGAATCCTTGCAGGGGGGATCCAGCAGATGCTGTGCTCCTGAGGGATTAGTGCACGCCTGGAGTGCTGCCGTGGCACCGGGGGTCCGAGGGTGAGCGACTCCAAGCAGCCGTGCAGAGCAATAACCCTGCTCAGAGGGCTCAGAGTGAGGAGGTGAAGAGGGATGGCAGGGAGGACCTTTCCCAGGACCCCAAATCACATTTGCAGATCGCTGTAATCCGTGTTGTGATCCCTGCGGGGAGCCTGGCCCGGCCTGGGCTGGGTGCTGAGCAAAGGAGCACATTCAAGCAAGAAGTAAATTGAAATCGGGCACAAAAGGAGCCAGGGTGTCGTGGAGGAGGAGATGAAGAGCTTGTGGTGGGTGGGAAGCCTCGAAAGTCACACTGAGCAGTTGGGGCTGTGTGGGAGCTGATGCACAGCGAGCTGGGCTTTTTAGTGGTGCCTCAGCCCTGCCTTGACCACAGCCACAGGTCCTGGCTTAAAGCCAGACCTGGTTTGAGCCAGAACAGAGTTTCTGCTTGCAAAATACCCAGTGGAGACACCCAAGAGGGAAGTTGGAGCAGCCTTGCAGCCAGCCCTCAGCACTGCTGCACTGGAGAGTTTCTCAGGGCACTGTCCATGCCCAGGACACGAAACCCCCTCTCACCCTGGCTTTATAATCCTGTCCTCCGTGGACATTTGTCCCCTTTGATCTTCTGGCTGCTTAAAGATCTCCACAGTGCCCATGTCCTTTGCACACTGACAGCGTAGCACTGGACTTCACCCCCAGGGTGCTGCTGCCAGCACCAGGGCAGACCTGGGCTTGTGCAAACAGCCAGAGGCACAGACCTTGCCATGTCCCTTCCTATGCTGCCACTGCCCAGGCTGTCCCTGGGCTGGTCACCCCCAAGCTGCCCAACGCCATCGATGGCATCGCCATGGCCAGGGAAGGGGTGTGGGAAGACATCACCAGGCTGTGGAAAAGAATTGGATTGTGGCTAATGTGGAACAGTCCCTGGAATTGTTTCCTGATGTTGAATTGCTCCTGGCTGGGTTCAGAGGGAGAGAAAGCTCCAAGGCTGGTGGGGGATCTGGAGCTCATCTCAAAAGGGCAACACTGAGTTCTTTTGATCAAGAAATTGAAGGTGGCTCTCCTGCCCTCAGTCCTGGGGGAAGAGAGACCCTGTGTTATTTTGCCATGGAGAGCTGGAGCAAACTCCTTCCAGTCCTGACTGGGTGGAAACAAAAATAAGTGGCAATGTGGGTCCTCCAAATAAACAGTGCACATGTGCTGCCATAGTGGAGGGAGCATGTGTCTCTGATTTACATGCAGTCTGGGAAGTGCCACATCCGCCTTATGTTTGGAATATTTCAGCTCTCCAAGGCCTGAATTTAACCCCTGCCCTCTCCTCTCCCAGCAGAGCCTGCAGCATCTCTGCTGTTCTTTCTCTTGGAGTAAGCTTGCAAGAAGAGCTCGATGCTGGAGGGAGCACAGTGAGGCTGACAGAGTTTGTGCAGGTCTCCTCACGTTGTCCAGGCATGTCACGACAAAGATCCAACAGAAGAGAAACCACAGGAGCCAGGAAAGGCTTTCAAACCATCCCTGCTCTGCTCTGAGCTCTCTGGGTCACTGAATTTAAGGGCTGCTCCCACACACACGGAGACCTCACTGTTTGTTGGGTAAACCAGGGGAGCAGCCCTGTGCAGACATGATTTAAGAGCCATTCCTTCTTCCAGCATGGAGCAGAAACCCTGCATAGTGGGACATTGAAGGATATAGCCCAGGAGGGGGAAGTAAAGGCAGATATTGTTCTGAGCTTTTCCTCTGCGTGCTTCCAGAAAGGGCTTTGGCCTGGAAAAGGATGTCAGGACAGGAAGGATATGGAGTTGGCCTCAGCTCTCACACAAACAGCTGAAGTGACCTTTCTCTAGCAAAACACCGACTCTTGCAGGATGGATTTGCTCTGAAGGGTGTCAGCTCTGGAAAAGCGGGGCCATTCCATATGTAGGGGGTGAATAGATAAATAGAGAGTAGACAGATGAACAGATAGGTTAGTTGGTTAGTTAGCTGGTTAGTTAATGTGGAAGGTACAGAAACAGAGACAGACCAATGCAGCCTTCCCAGGAGCTTTAGCTGCCCTCGTTCCTAGCACAGGTTTTGTAGGTTTGGGTGCCTCTGGAAGGGGACTCCGTGTATCTTCACCCCGCTCCTGAGTGTGGCAGTGTTTGCACAGTGTTATTGGCTCACAACTGCTCCTGGCCTCCTTCCCTTCACGCACAGCTCCCACACGGATGGGGAAACTGAGGCACGCAGCAGCAAAGCATCTTCTGAAGGTGGCAGAAGACACGGGGAGCAAACCCAGGCCTGGCAGAGCCAGGGGCCCAGTCCTCCATCCTCTCCCCTGACTGCTGCCCCTTGCTGTCTTGCCGGTTACAGTCTCTGTCACACTTCTAGGAAGATGTCACCGCCTCTAAAGGGCGTCAAACGCCCACCCTGGGGAGCCTGCATGGCGTGAGTCACGCAGGAAGAGCCGAGAGCTGCGAGGTGGGAGCTGGGCACTTTCCAGGAAAAGCTGGGTTGCAACCGCAGAAGCCATTTCCTTGCAGGCTCGAGCCATTATTCCCCTGCCAGAAACAACTGCTTTGCACATGCTGAGCCCTCCTGAGGTGGGGATTTGCTCCCACACGTCCCCTCTGCGGAGCTGCCCCTTTCCCACCCTCTGGGCTGCTCCCAGAAGGAGCTCCTGGCTCGAGGACAACCGTGGGACCATCTCTGCCTCATGGCTCGTCTCACTCCTCCTGCAGCTTCCCTGGATTAATTCCTCTCTGCATCACTGATCTGATCTTTTTAGTTGGTTTTAACCCAAACCAGGCAATATCAACTATGAAAAATCTCCAGGCCTCATTTGGAGAAGTTTCCTGCAGGCTGAAACCTCTCTGAGGTGACAAATCCGTGGCTCCAGGCTCTTCCCACCAAAGAACTCTTTTTGTTTTCCAGGCTCTTCCCACTCATTGCTCTAAGTGCAATTTTTGGGGTGTTATTCCCACTTTGGGACTGAATTTATGCCCAGAACATCACAAGATTTGTAGAAAAATGGTGTTGGGAGAAGACAGTTTGAGGCTGCTCTTGAGGGAGGCTGTTGTATTTCCTTGTAGCTGAGATCTGTGGGGGTACAAATGTTAATTTGGGTAATTCCTCATCCCTCATGTCCAGGGGAGGTGAAACAAAGGGAAAAAACCCAGCCCAATTCATGGAACACCATTAGATTGCATTGTTTTTCCTAGCTGGGCCTGTATCCGTAGGCCTAACCCAAGGAACAGTCGTACTCTGAGCTTGGCTGCTCAGACACAGCCAAAATTGTCAGAAATACTCTGAAAACACCAAAATCCAAGAAATATTCCCCAGCTGCATCTCCCTGGCCCAGCCCAGCTTTCTGTGAGAGATCCCCTTTGTTCCCAGGCCTCCCGACAGCCGTTGTGTGTGCTCCATAAACATCAAATGGAAGAGACGCTTTTAATGTAATTATAATTTAAGCATAAAATATGTCACTTCTGTAGGATTTTGTTGTCTGGTGCGTAATTACTTTATGGCACTATAAAAATATATTGCATTATGATGCCTTGCTGTGCTTTGCTCGAATAATTTATAGCACAGTAATAGTGTGGAACAATATTCCAGGCCATTGTATCCAATCTTGCATATAAATAAAACTGTGGAAAATAATGATCTTGGTTAAACGCTCATTTAATTATTTTGCAGGCTTGGCTAAGGGTTTTTATCCCAGTTTCATTCCCACATCCTCACCAGATTATATTCAAACTATCTAGAGGGAGAGCTTTTAAAGCTCACAGAAAATAGAGCTATATATGGAATTTTTTATATATACTGCCATTTCCAAACAACTGGGGGAAAGAAGCGTTTGTTGCAGGGTGACTGGAATTGCAAAAAATTTCCAAAATTTCTTCCCAAGCAATATGTTGGAAACTTTTTCAGCCCAAGCCCACTGAAACATTTTGGTGGCCTAAAAAAACAACCCCCTTCCTTCTGCTTTTGAGGTTCTCAATATTTTTATGCTCTTGAGACAGAACTTTAGTGACTTTTTGAAGGAAGACGTTGATTCAAAAAACCCAACCCCCTTCTTGCCTTAAAAACAAGGAATTGAAACTTTACTCTCCCTTCTCAGCATCCCTTCCTGGGCATCTGCTTTGACCACAAGTGGCAAAATATTTCCCACCTGCCCATCCTCGTCCCATCCCTGAGCTCCTGCCCAGATTATCCTGCCAGGAATCCCATCCCATCCTGGGATCATTGCCTGTCTTGGGCCCTTCACTCACATTTGTTCAGTGGAGGATGCTGAGAGTCCCCAGAAGGTTGAGCCCCCCACAGGAAAGGGCCACCTCCTCTAAAACAATTTTATTTATATTTTGATGTTATACTTAGAAATCAAACTGTGGGTGGAGTGGGGAGAAATGTCAGGCAGGAGAACTCCAGGCAAAGCAAGACTCACTGGCAGGGGGTAAAACTGAATTTACAGCTCATGGAGGACTGGGAGGACTCACTGGTATTGCAGGGCCTTGCTGGAAGAAAGCACTGATAATTTTCCTTTGAATCTCCGTGTTTTCCTCCATGTGTGCATGTGAAGCCACATAGAGATGCCCTCCCTCACCCATCAGGACCTTCCCCACGAGGCCTCTCCCTTGCCTTCTCCATCCTCTTCCTCCTGGAGCTGGGGCAAGGATCTAAAAATAGTGGTGGGCCCTGTATATGCATCTTCAGCAAAGAGACTCATAAATGCAGCCAGGACTGAAAATCAATTCTTTAAAGCTGAAATCAATAACAATAACTAATATTAATAGTGATTATCCTTTCTTTATTGCACTTTGCAGCTGGAAATGAATTGTTTTTAAGGATTAGCAGCAGCTGAACTCTGTAATGCAATGTAAGACTGAAGATTTACTATGAAAACAGAGCTTATGAGGAAAGACCCATTACTGCTGATGGAATACACTTTGGAAAAAACCCCTGGCTGCTGCCGAGCACACGGAGCCTCGACCTGCAGTCAGCAGTGGGTTGAGATTCCTGGCAGGAGACAGGGATTTTTGGGCTCTAACTCTGTCTGGTTTTCTCTGAGTCTGACTTCTTCAGTTCCCAGACATCCCAAATGCATTTTCATTTTTGAGTATCTTTTATCTGAAACAGCTTCAGACATGCAAAACTTGGGGGGAGAGAGGAGGAAGAAAGGGAAGTGTGTTAAGCCACTCACACATATATTTATATATTTATCTGAGTCAGCCATACCTATATGAGACAGCAGTGTCTAGAGCTATCTGCTCTGCGTGTCAGACTTTCCAAAAAGCTCAGCAGATCAGGTGAGCACTTCAGGAAAGTCTGGCCTCGAGCATCCCCATGGGAGTCCCCCAGTGCTGGAGCACTTCTGCAAACTCCCCGCTCTGACAATCTGGTTTCAGGTCTGTGTGAAACTCCTCTCTCAGAGGAAGGGCAGGCACCAGGCTCCGTTCTCACGTCTCTTCCTCTGCTGTGGGCCAGCCCTAATCCTGCTCCTTCCCTCCATCTCCTTTCTCTACAGCTGATGGATATTTCAGACTCTAAGAGAAGATTTTGATTTATTTGAATTTCTGTGCCTGAAGAGCAGGAGCCCTTTTCATCTATCAGGACCATGGGGCTGGTCATGGTTTTCAAATAATGCCTGTCCCTAATTTTTCCTTGGAGAAGGCAATGTCTGCTGAGGGGCCATGGAATGACTGGAGCTGGGTGGGGAGATGGGGCTTCACCCAGTTTGTGGGCACTGGGGATGCAGTGTGGCACCTGCCAGTGTGGGAATTCCCAGCAAGGTAACCCATCCACAGCATTCCTGTCACCCCAGCCTGGAGAAGATGGAAGAATCCATCCCAGTCTTGACGGTGGAGGAATCCACCCATCACACTGACGTGGATTTTCACAAGGGGATGTTTGTGCTTAGTAAATGTGCACCTAAAGTTTTCCTACAACTGCTTTGCTCCAGGCCTGGCGTTACCTCAACCCAGAGGGATGGAGTTGAGGATGACACAGAAGTTCAGAAAAACCCAGTGAATAATTCCTGCCTCTGTTGGAGTTGATGGCAAAGCTCCCATGTTGCTCAGGTACAGTGGGATTTTCCCACTTGGGCTGACACCTCCTTCTCCACTGTGCACAGTCTTGAGGCCATCTGGATGAGAAACTCCTGGACCTTTGATTTTGTGTTGTTTACTCACTTTTCTTTGAACACTGTAAAGTTTTTTACTCTGAGCTCCATGAGCAGAGCGAAAGCCTTTTGCAAACAGCCACAGGTCAGCTGGCCTGAGCATCTGATCCTGTGGAGTTATTGATCTCTGGTGAAGAGGATGGACATTTTTCACCTGGCAAGGTTCTTTTATTTTTATTTTAAAACCAGCCTTTTCTCCAGAAAATTTTCCTTTTCTCCTTTTCTTCAGGCACCTCACAACAGAAGCACTGGGAGCTTCCCCAGTTGGGTTGAGCAGCTCAAACTTCTTTCCCTGGGTGCCATCCTGCAAGGATTTATTGGTGTTTCACTGCTCCTGGCATGTGGTGTGCAGATGTCTCCAGACTGGCTCAGCTTTGAACTTGCTCGAACAATTTGATTTTTTTCAGTGGTGCATCATTGCTAATTTCCTCCGACTCATCCTCCGAGGGCGGGAGTCTGGAAAACAGCTTCTTTTTCCCAGCTCAGGGTAAAAAACCCTCCTGGGATTTTGGCAAAGCAGGATGGTGGCTGTACTGACCACCTCAAAAAAGACCTAAAAAGAGGTGGCCTATGCAGAGGGCAGCAGCAGCAAGGCTGGAGGTTCATCATTCTTGAGGGAACAGCGAGTCCAGCTGGGAGCAAAGAGTTGTTCTTACTGGGATGGGTAATAAAGCAGGAGGATGTGCTGAGCAGTGCAGCTGGGACTGTCCCCTTCCAGCGTGGCATCTGCTGGGTACCAGCATCATACTTTCCCCATGAGTGTGTGGCACAGCAGCACATGAGTCATGATGGAAGACATGGTAAACTCTCTTCAGCACGTGCTAGACCAGGTATTTTACAGATCTCAGATCCATGGACCGTCTCTCTCCCGACTGGCACAGTGGGATTTACAAGCAGGAGCCACGGCCAGAGCTTTTTAAACCAGGATTTTTAAACTCCTGCACCCTGAGGGTGTCAATCCTCCTACAGATGGAACCTTCTGAGATCTGGGATGCAGAGCAGGAAGCAACAACCCCAGGTTTCGGAAAGGAAGTGGTTGGTGATTTATTTTTTTCACAGGTCTGGGTCCTTCTCCTCTGCTTCCAGCTATCTGCTCACCTGGCTGCTGTGCCCTGCTGTCCCTGGAGCCAACAGGGAGGGAGAAGCAGGGAACGAGACATGGGGACGGGGAGAAACAAGGAAAAAATGAAATAACACGGGGATTGATCCGTGCAAAGGTTAAGAAGCTGAACTTACTTAACTCCTGTTAGTTTATTTATTGTCCCCGAGTTATATTTGGGACTGCGACTGAGCAGATTAGCGCGGGATTGCTGGGTAAATTTAGAGAGCTGCAGCATTTTTCTGGCTCAGTATGCACGGGGCCATGTGTCCCTGTGCCTGCACATGTGTGCCTTGCTCCCACTTCTCACCCAGCCATCCCTTCCCACTCCCGTGCTGGATAAATGTGAGCACTCATCTGCACAGTCCAGGGCAGAGAAGGGGAAAAATCTCCTCGCTCATCAGCTCAGGAGCTAAATTTATGCAGGGTACAACACATGCTCTTTATTGTACCATGGAAGCAGCAGGTAATAATTCCTCTGTCCTCAGGAACAGGGCCACTGGCTGCAGTAAAAATACATATATATATGTATAAAATGTCCCCTCCCACATGTGCGTCATGGGGATGGATGGAGCTGGAGCTGGGGAGGGCAGGATGGGGATGACTCAGGAGCTGTGGCCTTGCTGGCTGCCCAGCACTCTCAGTAGCACGGGGAAGGACAGGCTGGTGGCAAAGGGCCCAGCAGAGAGCCAAGGTCCCTTCCAAGCCTGGCTGCAGGCTGGTGGCACTTCCCTGCTCCCTGCTTCCCCAGTGGGTGGGTTCAGAGGCTGATTTTGGGGTGACTCTTGCAGACCCACCCAAAGATTGGGGTCCAGCCCTGTCCGTGCCCCATCAGGCAGCAGGAGCAGAGCCCAGGCTGGGGCTGGCAGCAGAACTTCCAAGCAGGCTGGATGTGGTGGATGGGGAGTGAGGTGCCTTAGTCAGATGTCTTGGCTAATATCTCCTATTACATCAGTTTCTTTTCTTTCTCTGTCTCTGTAAAAGAGCCACAAAAAACAATGAGTAATTTCTCTGCGGAATATTCATCTTTAAAAAGCCAGGCCCAGGGCTCCAGCGCTTCCAGCGTGTTATTTTTCTCCCCTTGACTTTGAGAGCGTGTCTGGCCTGCAAACCCAGCTGGGAAAAGCTCTAACCTGGGAAGGGAAGAGTGCAGGAGAAGTGGGATGAGAGTTTTCCCTGAGGATGCCAGGTCTGGAGCGGGTGGAAGAAGGAGAAGGGAATTTTCAGAAGGCCTCACTGAGGAGAGCACTTGTCCTGTTCATCTGACAACCACGATGGGGTCTCACCATTGTCCAGGGCAGCAGACATAAAATGGTTTGGGTTGGAAGAGACCTTAAAGCTCATCCCATTCCACCCCCTGCCCTGGGCTGGGACACCTCCCACTGGCCCAGGTGGCTCCAAACCCTGTCCAGCCTGGCCTGGGACACTCCCAGGGGCAGCCACAGCTTCTCTGGGCAATTACTCATCCAAGAGCAGCCCCAAAACTGTGTTTACAAGAATGGAAACACACCTCAGAGCAGCATAAAGGCAGCAGTGTGAAGGGCCATGGTTGAATTTCAGCTTGAAAGAAAATCCAAACCACAGTACTGGAGCCAGGTATTAAACTCCCTGGAAAAATCTGTTTGCCTTCTCCTAGCATGGTGCCACCAGCTTTACTGCAAACACAGAGGGAGAACGACTTTTTATGGGTACAACAAAAGCCACCAGCCGTTTATTTTATTTATGGAGGGGATGGATAATTGACGGGTGGCTGTCTGAAGGAGATGAAGCCCTCCAGCTAAACACTGAAGCTACAGCAAGGCTGCAAACAGCAAAGAAATGGCTCCAGAGGTGACAGAATTGTTACTTTTAAGGCTGCAAGATATATGAGAGAGCGGGGCTGATGTGCACTTCAGAACAATCCTACCTGAGCAGCGAGCTAAATAAAACTGGTGATTTCACACTGGTGTCTACAGCACCTTCCACTGAGCTTAAATTAATGACTGCTGGTGCCTCTTAAAGGGTCTTGCAAGCCCAGAGGATCCAGGTTCCCATTATTGGCACCCCGTGCTGGGGCAGGAGTGGGAAGAGGGGCAGCACTGGGCTGTCCAGTGGTGCTGGTGGTCAGTGGTGGTGTTTGTCCTTCAGCAAAGCAAACTTTCCCAGAATCACAGAGCAGCCCGACGTGGAAGGGACCTACAAGGAGCATCAAAGGCCAGCTTTGTGGTTGCTGGGGAGGCAAGCAGAGAGAGGGACATCTTTTCTGGGACCGGTGTGCTGGTCTGGGTGCTTCTCTCATGTCCCACAGGTTGCAAATATCAACCTTTGCTTCTTTTGGGCTTTTTTTTCTCCTTCTTTTTTAATGTTTTTCCTCTTTTGGAACCAGCCTGCCTAGGACTTTGAAGCCAACAAATCTCTTCCAGGCCTGGCCCTCGTGCCCCTGGATGGATCTGTGCCTATTTCAAGATATTCAGCACTATCTGCTCCTGACTTTTATAAACAAAAACAGAAACTTAAACATTAACCCCTGCCCATGACGCCACCACAACCGTTTGCTACACCTTTCTCACACCAGAGATTTCCTTGTGCTCCTTCATTTACCTCCAACTTTTTTTTTCTTGTTTTATTTTTTCCCTGTTTGTTTTTTCCCCGTTTCCTCGAGTTTCCCCCCCGGCAGGGCAGGGGAACATTTAAGATGTGGAATTACCGAGGCTGCTCCCCCTCTGGTGATTCAGTGTCAGGCTGGGAGGCTGTTACCCGGATCCCTCAGCTTTTCCCACCTCCACACGGCTCTGCAGCAAATCAAAGTGCAAAAAAACAGCTTTGCATCATTTCTTCGAGGAGTCCTGGGCCCTGTACGTTATCTCCAGGGCAGGGTATGTGCTCTAATAAAAGACGGCTTTATTGCCAGCTGCAACAAAGCCAAGGATTCAGGCACATATTGCCTGGTGGGTTCATTGTAAACTCCCTTTTATGACCCTTCCAGTTTATTGCTAATAGAGATTTACAGTGGGAAGAAGGGGCCGTGTGCTGTAATTAATACTGTTATTAGCCTGGGTGGGTTCCATGCAATGAACGTTCGGTGTTTGCCCTTCGTTACCGGCCCTAGAAATGGCATGGGGGCAGGCTGCAGGGCTGGTGTTGCTGGTGTTACTGGTGTTACTGGTGTTACTGGTGTTACTGGTGTTACTGGTGTTACTGGTGTTGCTGGTGTTGCTGGTGCCTTGCTGGGAGGCAGCTGGACCAAAGTCCTTCTCCATTCAGAGGGAATGTCCACCTCAGCCATAACGAGACACCACCTCAGCTTTCCTCACTGGTGGAAAACCATTCCTGTTCCAGCTGATTTTCCCTCCCAAACAAATAAATTTTTTTGCACGTGGAGGGGAAAGGGAAGGAGGTGGATTCTTTCCAATAGTTTCAGGTATTCCTGGACATGGGAATAATTTACAAGCTGGACACGCAGAAATCACCAACCTCCCCATGGTCCCTTTTTGATGGGGCTTGTTTTAATCACTCAAGGGACAAGAACATCAGGCACAGTGGTGGGATTGTGCCAAAAATATCCCACACCTGCTTTGTGCTGAGCTGAGGCCATTCACTAAATGCTGTTGTTGCTCCCTGCCCATCTCCAGCCTCTGGAAATCTCCTGAGCCAAACTCCAGTGCTGTCACCACTGGAAGCAGCTCCATTGGTATCAGCCTGGTTTCTATCACTCGCTGCTCCACTGGAACCAAACCTCAAAGGAGATGAATTTCACGTGGTTGCAGCTTTTTGCAGTGAATGTCTCACGTCGCTCTGCCTGGCAATTAAAAAACCCAGGGTGAGAACAGTCCTGCTCATGATTTGCAGTCAGCTCCTTCCAGCCCCTGTTGCCTTTGCAAAGCCAAAATTGTATCAGTCTCCAGAAGCTACAGCAGAAGTTAAACATTAAGTGGTTGGAGGTGCTGGAAACTTCCGTGGTTTCTGACTGATCAGAGGTCAAGGATAAAGTCATTGAGAGCGTCCTTCATCTCAGGCAACTGCCATGAACGTGGCCAAGCCCAGGGAGAGACCAGCACCATGAACCCCACCCCACGTGACTGCTCCTCTGGGCAGGCCCCTCTCATCCTCACAGAAACAGGGAAAATGGTGTTATCCCTGTTCACAAACACAGGAGGGATTTAGGGGATTGACTGTCAGGCCAGGTGGGAGGGAACATCCAGCTCATGATGCTGAAGGGTCACCCCTGGCTTTAAAAAACCTCCTCCAGGCACCCAGGCAGCGCCAGCGATCTCAGTCCTGAGCACAAACCCAGAATTTTGTGATTATTTGCTCAAATTTCCACTCCAGGAATTTCCTGCAAAAGGATAAAAAAGACAGACATTGAGGGGCGAAAAAATTTGGGGGGAATTCATTGGGAATTAGGTACCAAGCTGCCTCTGGGGGTCTGAGCAAGGACAGGGAGCTGCTGGGGGGCCATCAGTCCCAGCAAGGTTTGTGGGGGGGCTCACTGTGCTTTCAGAGAAGGAGCTAAAAGATACCAGGCTCCCTTCTCACCACTTCTATTAATATTCAAGCTAATTAACTTCACTGAGAGCTGGAGGAAATTGAATCTCAAGAAGAACCTAAGCTCTGCTTTAGATTTTAAGCCGTTTGGATCCTTTGATTCAAAGCTTGTGCTTTTATTATTATTGTTTTTAAATCTCCTTTTATTTTATTATTTTTCCCTGCAAACACCTGGCTCATTTTAGGGGTGATAGAACAGTAATAAATGATTCTTATTAATTGGCCATCAGCAGCCAGAGAGCAGCAGGCTCCCAGCTGAACAGAGCACATTTATGGGGGGATTTGAGACAGGTTTGGGGGTCCCAGCAATGTGGGGGGCTCTTGGCTGGGGACTGAGAATGGGGTCAGCCCAAATGGCTGAGGTAAGGGAGCTCTTGGGAGGTTAAATTTAAAAAAAAAAAGCTGATAAAAAGAGGAAGCTTTTACAAGCCAGAGCTTAAAGACATGCCCTCCCTCTCTGCCCGTTTATTAAGTAATAATGAAACACTTTTGTCAAAGCTTAGGCACCGAATTTCTGACACCAGATGAGCTCTAAAGCTAATCAGGGGCTGGAAAAATGGGAATATAATTAAGGCTGCTGACAGCCCTGTGTCATTAACCTCCCAGCTCTCAGGTGCCACGCTGAACCACAGCTGCAGCAGATTCTGCATTACAGGCAGTTGGTTTCAGCTGTGGAAATGAATTTGGCTTTTAATGGCCCCGTGATGGCTCTGGGGCTGTGGCAGAGGGGAGGGGGTGATGGTCTGTGCTGGGTCCAGCTCGGCTCTTCCCCCCTGTTCCTCACTGGTAAACAACCCAGGCTCTCCTCATCCAGAGAAAATGAGGCTTTTCTGGGTAAAGGTTCAGGCTGGGGCAGTTCTGCTCTGTCCTTGTAATTAATTATTATCATTATTAGCAGCGTGGGTGTCTGCTTTGCCCTAGCAAAGGGATTCCTGCCCGTGTCCCGCTGTGGATCTGATCCTCTGCAGTAATCCCGCAGGGCTGATACCCAAACCACCTCCCTGCTCTGTGACTCAGTTCCCCACCGTACCGAGGAGCTGATAATCTGGGCATCTTTGGGAGGAGGTTTGGAGTTTGTCAATGCAACCGTGTCCTTTCCTCTTATAATTATGTCACTGAAGGAGGCTGTGGCAGGGTCTTGAATCGCTCCCTTGAATCCATTTAGAGCACAGCTCTGCCATGGGCAGCACTGGTGATGCAGCAAAGCTTTGCTTCAATTTTTTTATTTAGTGTTATGTAAGTTTTTCTTTTAAATTTTTTTTTCCCCCAGGATTTTACCTCTCTGAAGGTTAAAAAGAGGGAAGCAGCTGTTCCCACGCCTCAGCGCCACAACCACCTCGAGCCTTCGAACGCTCCTGAGAGCAATCAGTGGGACAGCAGCGAGGGAGCGCTTGGGCTGCTGCCAAAATTGCGCCAGCAGCGAGCCTGGAACGGAGCCTCTTATCTGGGGAATCTCGGAGCGCGCTGGAGCCGTGTCGCAAGGCATGTGTCACAGACAGGTACCCTGGGACACGGAAAGGGGAAAAGCATTTGCCTGGGCAGGAAGGCGGCTGCGTCACCGCCAGGAATAGCACCCCGGCGTCCCGTGACCCAGCTGTGCCGCTCAAAAATGAGATAACGCTTCCAGCGCCAGCGGAGCAGCCCGCGGACAGCAGCGCTGAGGAAAAAGGCAGAGCCTCTCAGCTCCCCCTCGATGTGAAAAACACCTAGGGGAGCTAATGGGCAGAATAATCCCGGAGCTGCTGGAGCTCGGGAGCGATTTGCCGTTCATTCTGTCACCCTCCGCTGTCCCCGTGGTGGCATCTGCCGCCCCAGACTCCCGAGGTGCGTCTCGCACTTTGCCCCGCGGCGTTCTCGGTTTCTGGGGTGTAAGACTTCGAGCCGTGGACAGCAGCAAAACCAGTCAATTGTGTTTTCACCCCGGCTGCCTTGAAAGCCCCAGGAGTGTGCCTGGTGCGACCACAGCCAGGGGAACGCAGGAGCTCATGATAAATTCCGAACAAAAGCACCATTATCCATATGGGACCTCGTGAGTGCTTCACATACTCCAGCAATTCCAAGCACTCCGTGTATGGTTCTTACTCGGTTTTAACTCCATTTCTTTGAGATGCAAATCAGAGGGATTACATTCAGAGGCTGCATCAGAAAGTCTTTAATCCAAATGGGCTATAAGATTTATTTAGAAGAGCCAAATGTCTTGTCTGGGACAGAAGCAACTGAGCTGAACTGAAACAGATGGACATAAAGGAAATTAAGCAACTCTAATGGTCTTATCCAGAGTTTGAGAGTATTTGGTCCTCCTAAAGCTTGAGCTCCTGGAAGCACGTGATGAGACGGGAAGCTCAGGTTTCACTTAAAAACAGGCTTTGCAGTTCGCTGAGAAAAACAATAACCATGTTTTTATTCCTCCCGTGGACAGAATGAGGGCTGCCTTCCAAATCCTGGCTCCTTGGGCTTATGTTGTCAGAGGACAATATATTGAATGGGAGTTTTGGAGTCCTCGATGTCATTCCAGCAGCCTGGATTCAGCATTTTGGGAAATGCTGGCAATAGGGATCCCAGGTAGTTTTTTTACTAAAATAGGGTGTGCTGAGGGTTTGTCCCTTGAAATGTTCTGCTGTTTCTGGTGGTGATTTTTAGGTCTCACCTAAGGCTGGGGTTCAACCAGGACACCAGCACTGCCAAGGTCACCTCCAGCAGTGCTGGATGCAGCAAGCCCAGAGTGCACATCTTGGATGCTGATAAACCACTGGGCTGGAAACCTGCATAGCTCAGGCTGTCCCCCAGGATCCTGCGTGTCTCCACCTCTGCTGAGGTCAGGAGATTTTCAGCTGCCAGAAAAGCCTTCCCTGGAATGTCTGGATATGTTTGGCCCTGGACAGTCTGCACGGACAGCAGAACAGATGTGAGGGCACGCTCCCTGCCATCCCACCAGGGCATTTCTGGTGGTAAAGATGGTTTCTCTTGGGGAGAAAAGTTGAGGTTTGTGTTGGTTCTACCACCCGGAGCTTTTAGGTGCTAAATAATGACAAGGCTGAATTCTTTATGCTTCCTGAGGCTCTTGACCACTGCCCAGTGGTCAAGGAAAGCCCAGAGTCTCAACCAGAGAAATGCTTTTGCAGCTGAAACTCCCGATAAAAACTGGGAGAAGTCTTTGCTCTCAACCCAAAGCCATCCTTTGCTTGGCTCTCCCAGGGAAGCATCCAAAGCAGGGACATTTCACGTGTTTGTGCATTTGCCATCCTTCACCCCACTGCTTTTGCAAGTGGATTAAATAAAAGGTGAGAGAACTGGGGACAAGGGGAGGGAGGGAGTGTGAGAAGGAGCTCATCCATTACTATGCCATGCACAATGCAGGAGGTCTTGGCCTCCTGGTTTGAGTGCTTATTCCCCATAAAATACATCTGAGAGAAATCAATACAAGAGGCATGCCAGAACTTAAATCAAAGCACAAGGAAGCAGCGCTTGGCGGAGGGAATGACCTTGCAGAGAGCTGTCAAAACTGAGGCCCCGGCCCTGTTGAGCACAGAACCTGCCAGGAAAAAACCCTGGAGTGAGGACTTGAGGCTGGCATGTGCTGCCTTGGCATGGCTTCCACTCTGATCTCCGCAGTGGAAAGCACATGGGTGAGAGAGGCTGGTTGTGAGCTGGATAAACGGCACAAGGGCAAAGTGCCAGGAGGCTCCTGGGGCAGCCAGGAGAGCTGATGTGTTCTGTGCTGCCCCTCTGGGCTCCTCAAGTACCTCAGATAACGAGGCAGGGGTGGAAGCCAGCTTGGAGATACAGGAAATGCTTCCCACAACCTTGGCCGTGCGTGACCTTGGTCCCTGGGGTCCCAGAGCAGGCGTCCAACTCCACCAGCTCCATGTCCTGCTGAGCTCAGCAGAGGATGGAGGGCTGTGTCCAGCACCCAGGTCCCCTCCTGCCCCGTGGCTGCCTCCCACTGGGGTCAGCCACCTCCCCAGGCAGGTGCCTGACCTTGGTGGCAGGTCACAGCGCCGTGCCACAGACATCATAAATCTGCAAAGGTTTGCTGCAGCCAGGCTCCACCTCTGCAGACCGCGGGGCACATGTTCCCATGCTGGGAAATCTGACCCCTCGGTAGCCTGAGAGACAGGAGAAGCCTGGGTTTGGTGTTTTGAATAAGTGGCTTTTTATCTGAAATCCCTTTGGGAGCATGAGCTCAGTAACCAATGAAATTATATCTGTTGTTTCAAGCAGTGAAGAAAACTTGGCTTGATGTTTATTGAGATTTATGGCTTCCCTTGAGCTTAATTGTCTTTGGGAGCCCTGGATCTTTTTAACGGTTCAGCTAAGTGGTACTAAGAAGGATGGTAATGGTTTGAGCAGTCTGCCCCCTTAGCATATCTCTTTCTCTCGCACAATTTGCTGATATTTGGGAAATATAGCTGATACCCTCCCCTCCTGAGGTCACAGCTCTTCACTGGTGTGAAACTTCAAGAGGCTGAACCAGGTGTGAAAAGCTCCCAGTGAGTGTTTGCTGTGTGAGGCGCTGACTTCCATCAGCAGGGCTGTGCTTGGGGAGCAGGGGAGGAGGACAGGTCTCCCCAACTGGGGAGGGTCACCTGGTCCCCCTGCTTTGTCACCCCCTCCCGGATGCCAGGATTTGTCTTCCTTGATCCTCCTGGTCTCCATCAACCTGGTGGTTTGGTGAAGATGCTTCTCTGGTCCTCAGCCACGGTGGCTTTTCCATTCCCTCTGCTGGGGGCCCTGGGCTGACTGCAGTCTAAGCTGCTCCTACCTAAGCACAGCCCAGCATCATTTCCTGAGCATCCAGGAGCTCATCCACAGGTGAGCAGTGGGGTTGGGATCAACCTATGGAATTGCCATAAGCAGAACGCCCCTCCTTTCTGCTCCTTGCACTGGTTTGAACTGGGAAGGGACTGTCTGGGCTGCAGGGAAGGCTTCTCCTGCCCAGTGCTCACCCCACAGGGACACGACTCGCTGCTGCCCAGCTGTGGTCGGTCCCTCAGCAGAGCATCCTCAGCTCTGGAGGGCTCTGGTGACGAGGTTGTCATTGCGAGGGAAACATCGCCCTTCACACGTAATTATTCCTCGCCTCTGGAGCTTTTTCATCCCTTATTGGGGTGACCTGATGGTTTGTTATCTCTCCCCAGCCATCCACCAGAGCCTGTCAGCGTGGGGAATGCCCTTCACCTATTTCCTCACCTCCCCAGGACGCTGTGGTCACTCGGCCGGGCACTCGTGGCGGTGCTGTCCGGCCGCGGGGATGCTGCGCCCGAGGTAATTACAACAGCTCGTTATGGTTCAGCAGGCACCTTCATTAATAAACCTCAGGTTTCAGAGGTGCCTAACTCGGCCATTGGAAACCACATCTGGCTGGAGCTCTGCTGCGTGTCTAAGCTTTCAGCTCATCTGCCCCCGCCTAAGCGGTTTAGGACGGGCAGTAAACAAAGTCTGTTTTGTTGGGTTTTGCGTGCTTTAAGGCAGGGAAAGCAAACAGGCTCGCTGGGCTAATCTCCTCTGCGCAGAGCTGGGGGCTGACAGCTCCTTCCTAGGTCATGCCAGTGGGATTTTTATCTCTGCTGTGGCTCAAACAAGGAGCGTGGGGATGTTCTCCCTCCCCTGCCTGTGCAGTGCTGGCTCGTGGCACTCGTCAGGGTGTTGTTACTCTCTCGTGGCATCTCTAATTTAAATGGAGTTTAGATGATCATGCTGGATGTGGAGATTTCTTCGACTGTGTTCTCTCTCTTAATAACTTTTGGAGCCACGAGCTTCCTGTCTTTTTAGGACAAAGCCCCTAAAGAAGTTCCACTGCCAGGGAGCAGGAGAGCCGCGAGTCTCACCCTGGTGACATTAACAGCGTGGCCCTTGCAGAGATGCAGGATTTAGGCCATGTACTGCTCTGCTCACATCTTTAACGCTTGGCTCAGCAGTGGGATGGGCTCTTCAGGGTGGCTGTAGGGTTTGGAGCTCCTTCCGTGCACCTGGGTGACCAAACCAACCTACAGCCCATGACACCTCTCAGGGCTGGATCATTTTTCCGTAGCCTGAGCCTGGTGTGTGGGAGGATGAAGTGCCACAGTGGAGGGAAGGATGGGGCTGAACTCCACGGGGGTGTGAGGAGAGGAGATGGGGTAAGGAGATGTGTTGGGGGATCAAAGGGAGTGGGGAGACAAATCTCCAACCAGCCACACCCATCAGTAAAACTTCCCCTCTACCAACCCACGTCCTGCCAGAGCTGAAGACAAGTGAACAGGCCATGGAGTGAGCAGGGACCACCTGTGCATTTCCCAGGTGCTGAGGGTGCTTTCCCACCCTGAGGATTTGAGGAGGAGGTGGCAGCTCTGGCTGGGGGTTGCTGCTGAACTTGCTGGTGGATTGCCCATGAAGTTTGTGAAAGCCCTGAACAAAGACCACACACAGGAGGCTCAGGAGAGTGATGTGTCTTAGACCTTGAGGGTACAAGGCAAAAATGCCTCTGTGCCTGACTCACCCACTGTGTGCTAACACTGACTCATAATTACTGATTTCGATTCAGACAAAAGATTTATCTGCACTGGAACATATGGAAAATGCTAATGTAACCTGGTAGTGGAAAGAGGAGGCTGGGCTGCTGCCCAGCCCTGTGTAAGGCTTGGGCAGTGCCTGATGGACTGGGACCAGCTCCCCCACCCCAGTATATGTGGGGCTGGGATGAGTCCCCAAAGCTGGGCGAGCCCAATCACCCTCAACCCTGTCCACTCTGAAGGGAATTGTGCTTGTAAAAGGTGAGTTTTGCAGCAAGGACCATTTTTCTGCAGGCTGGGTGGGTCCTAGCTCAGTTTCCCTCCGTTCTGGGGATATCCTGCTGTCCCAGGAGCTGAGTCTGGCCCTTTTTCCTGCAGCCCCCCTGCAGGGAGGCAGCTGTGGGGATGAAGATGTCTGGCAGGCAGCAGCACATTGGCCCTGGCAGTGTGTTTGCACGGTCCCTGCACCCCGGCACAATGAGCGCGGCACAGCGGGCCCGTCACGGCCAGCACGCCCCAAAAACATCTCAAAGAAAGGCACGAGCAGCCACAACCCCCAGCAGAGGGGTGGATTAAACCCAGAACAGAGCCAGGGCTTTGTCCCAGGGCTGCAAGCTGCCAGTGTGATGGCAGAGCCCACAAACCCCTCAGCTCCTGCCTGCTGTTGTCCCAGCAGGGCAAGGCTGCATCCCCAGGGCTGTGCCACCTCCTGCCCTGCCTGTGCCACCTTTCCCTCCCCGCTGCTCAGCGCTGCTGGATGCTAAGTGGAAATTTCCCCCTGTGCCAAGTGTTAAATACTTATCAAGCTAATGCAGCGTCTTTGGAGGTGTGTACAAGAGACAACATGTTACCCTAATTAACGAGCAGCTGGGCTTGGCACCGGGCTCTGCTGCAGCTGCTCCCGGAGCCTTTCCCAGGCTCTGCCTCCTCCACGCCACAGCAGGGCACAACCTGAGCGGGCTCGATGCCTCTCAGGGTCCTTCCTCACTTTAGACAGCAGGGTTGTAGTTCCCAGCCCAAGGTCTGGAAGTCTGGGGGCTCTTTCTGGGCTGGATTCGGTGACTTGGGTCAGTGAGTCCATTCGTAGCAGCTTGGACGGGGGGATGAGAAGTTCTAGGGTGCACTGATTTGGAGAACTTCAGGGAAAGCTGCTGCTGGAGGAAGACGAGCGGTCAGGTTTGAGTGCTGGTTTGTCCCTCCCTGTTGGCGTGGCAGCAGCAGCTCCCTTGGTTGGCTTTGCTGTGGGAATTGTGCTTGGGCAGAGGTGGCCTGGTGTCACTGGGGCCCGTGTGCCAGCTGCAGGCAATGGGACACTTCTGGTGGTATCAGTTCTGGAAAGAGAGAGGGGCTGGGATGGGTTTGCAAAGCCAGCCTCGGGGACAAGGCTGCAGAGCAGGTGTTGGGTGCAGGAACCATTTGCAGAGTTTCATCTGTTGACTGCATCTTCCCAGGGCCCAGCCCCTTTGATCTGGACCACTGTGGATCAGTTCACTCCTTCATGTCCCCATTCAGCCCCAAGCAGAGCTGCTGCACAAACCCTCCCCATCCTTTCACATTGCCTTGAGCTCCCTAACTCTCCAACCCCAGAGAAGTCATCCCAGCAGTAGATGTTTGTATCATGACCTACATTGCTATTGGGTTTTAAATATAATTTTTTCTTTCCCATATACCAGCTTCCCACATGCAAATTGCTCTGAGTGAACCATTTATCTGGAAAATAAAGGTTATGTTCTCAAAAGGCATTTAGTTCCCTTTCTGAATGATTGAGCGAGTTTTTCTGCTGAGAAAACAAAGGTCTTTAGCACAGTCCAAGCCAATGACAGGGAAAAGGGTTCAGGTAAAACCCCTCCATTTATTTAACAGCTCCCCCTTCCTCATTCATATTTACAAGATAAAAGGGGCTCCATCAACCCATTAAAGTTAAAATATGTGTCCTGTCTTCAAGGAAAGCAAATCCCATCTGGCATCCCTGGAGGAATATAACCTTAACTTCAGCTTAATGCCACATTAGGGTATCTTACAGATTCCGCCTGAGATTTACCTGCCTTAAAGGGAGATTTATTTCTGGAGCAAACAGGCTCATGTGACAAATCTCCTTCCACGAGCAACTTTGCAAAGAAGGTGAATTTTTGACTCGCTGGTTCCCTGCTCTCTGCCCAGAGAGGGGTGGGTGATACCGAGGGATCTCTGGTCCTTGACAGGGGATCCATTGCAAGGCTCCATCCCCTGTCTTGGGAGCTGTGGGGTGGATGCCTGGGGAGGCTCCAGGTGCTTGCACTTGCCTGAGAAATCAGAGTTTTCTGCAGCCCCGTGCCAATGCTGAACCTCATGTTGGATATACCCAGGTGGCTTCCTCACAGATATTAACCAAAAGTGGCTTGGGATGGAAATCACGGCCTCCTCTGGTCTTTCAAAGGGTTTTCAAGGCTGTGGGGTCACGGGGATCAGAGAGCTCTACTGCTTATCCGAGTGGGAATTATTCAGAGTTACCTGGAGGCACACTCTGGTAGCCATCAGTTCATTATTATTGCTAGTTTTACTGATATTCATAAAAATTATGAAGGCTTTTCTAAATGCCAAATGGATCAGAAATCCTTTAAAGTGTATAATGTTCTTTTTAAAAGCCATGGGTCTAAAATAAGAGGAGTCTGTGTGGGGTTTCCCCTTTCCCTACGCCTTGGGTTGCAGCTGTAACCCTTCCTCCAGACTTTGCTTCTCAGCAAGCACAAAGATGTGAGGGATACTCTGATAAAAGGGTGGATTTTGAACAGATGCTGCTCCTGGGTGGGGGTTTGGGGCCAGGGGATGTCCCCTGTCACCAGCCTCAGATCCTCGGGTGTTGATGTGCACACTGCTCAGCCTGACAAGGTGAGGACAAGTCAGCTGCAGGTGGGTGCAGCCTATCTCCTCTCCACTCAACTGGCCTGCCTGACTGGTTTTTTTATGATTATTTTTTATTCTGTCTCCAGTTAGGCAATACAGTTGCCTGTTAGAAATATCGCCCTGGGCTGCCAGCTCAGCCGAGGAGAAAAGCGGGTGTGTGCTACCGAGGGAGGATGGGGACCACCCCTCACCCCTCCCTGGGGTGGGCACCTCTCCCCTTCCCCTCTGCCAACCCTTCCCTCCCTCTGCCATTCAACAGGAGCATCCTTTGGAATTTTCTTAAGGGTCCCTCCTGACCCCTCCCTCCGCAGCTCTCCCACACCCTGAGGATCACTGGAGGTTGTTTGACCACAGTGGGTGAATTTAAGCCCAGCCCGTAGTTTGGGATCATTAACCATCAAGGTGCCCCTGGGAAGAAGCAAAAAGTATTTGGGAAAATTTGCTAACAGACTCTAATGACTTAATAATCCCTGTTGGAGAGAGCCTGGCAGGTTATGTGAATGTCAAGTTTCCTTGCTCTGCCCAGAGCTGGCTCCTGGTTATGTAATGGGGGGGTGTGACCTCCAACAAAGGGGAAAAAGGGAAGACAAAGGAAAGCACGGGCCCACTTCCATCTGGGGTGAAGAGGGAGCAGAGGGATAGGTGTTAGCCAGGAGCCTCATCAGCCTGGGCACAGCTGGGCTTGCAGGGGCCAGAGCAGCTCCCACACTCAGCTCCTGGGATGTCCAGAGTCCACCCAGCATTCCTGGACGTGCCACTTCCAGCAAAAGCATCTGAGACCCCAAGTGACACGAGGGGGTGATGCTGGTGCATCCCTGTTGTGCTGTGCTGCAGAGGAGCACAGGACACAGGGCAGGGACACATCCCTGAGCGGGCTCTGACACAGCACCAGCCCTGATGCCTCTGTCAGAAGGTCTCTGGTTGTTGCCCCAGCTCGCCAGGTTGTCATTCCTGATGTAGTTCCTGATGTGGGGCCACAGGACACACAGCTGGTCAGGAATCTGCTCCGTGGTCCTCAGAGGTGGTGACTCAAGGTAGCTCTGAGCATCCATCTCAGCTCACAGCAAGAACTGGACAGGGGATGTGGCTCCTAAAAGCTTTGACTCCTCTCAGCCAAGGCTGGCTGGAGTGGGAATGCCTCCACTTTTGGGGAGGCTGTCAGGAATGCCTCCATTTGCCTGGCCAAGCGTGTCCAGGTCTGAGTGAGGCTCACGGTTTGCAGAACACTGCAGGGTCTTTCCTTCAAGGAGAAGGAAATCCAGAGCTGGTGAGCTGGTTGAAACGTGCTTTGCATGACCCATGGCACACCCATGGCACCGGGATGGCCTGTCCTGGAGGTGACATCCTGCTCGGAAGCTGAAACAAAGCAGGGGATGCTGCGCTGTGCACCCGCAGTCGGGACGGGGCGCGGGGGGTCACCGCCTCCTTCCCCTTGGAAGCAAACCCTCCCGGGGCTCCCGCTGCTCAAGCTCCGGCTTGCCTGCCATCAATACTGTTCAAACAAGCCCAATCGCAGACGTAGCTCGGGGCCAAGTCGTGGGGCAGGCGGGAAGGAGCAGCCCGGCCCGGCTCCAGCCGGGGCTGCGGGAGGTCCGGGCGGGCGCGTGGGTGCCGCCGGCATCGCGTGCCAGCGGGGCTCTGCCAGCCGGGCCCTGCCAGCCCGGGGCTTTTCCTCCGCACCTGCGGCCACTTTGAACCCCGGCCTCGGCCCGGAGATGCCAGAGATGCGGGAGAAAACGTGGGAGAGCCGTGCAGCCGCTCCCCAGCCCGTGCTCTTCTTGCTCGTCCCCCTTGCAATAGCGGCAGCCTGGGATCTCGGCACAACTGCAGCTCCAGGCTGGATGTTCTGCTCCCTTCCTCCCTCCTGCTTTTTTGTCAAATTCCCCACAAGAAATATAGGGGGGAAGTAGAGAGGGGTGCTCCCTGCAAGGCACCAAGGCAGAGCACCCAGTTTTCCTGCTGGGAAGCCACCGTGACTGCGAGGGAGAACACAGGCGGCTCCGGGAGAGCGTGAAACACGTTCCTCCAGAAAAAAAGAAAAAAAAAAAAAGGCAGACAGAAAAAAAAAGAAAAAAGGAAAAGGCTTCTGAAGCTTAGAGCTGGATATTTATACACTTGACATAAAGGATATTTCTGCATTGAAGTAATAAGCGTGACTCAGTAAACCAATGGGGAAAGGGTGTTCCCTTTGCAGCAAAACCTCAAAAGATCAAAGAACTCCATGAACAGTTTAACATTTCGAATGTTAAAGGAATTGGGTTCCCCTCCCTCTCCCCTTCACCCCTCCTTCAAGTTTTGAAAAATAAATGGTTTGATCTTAGCTGGGAAGGGAATGTGTCAGCAGCTCCAGGGATGTGTGGTGCTGGCTGGGCTGGAGCACCAAGGTCATGGCATGTGTGTCCAGGACCTGGCTCCCTGCTCGGGGACATCCAGCTCTGCTTGGGACAGGGACAGGCCTTGGGGGTCCCCATTCCACAGCTGAGCTCATGCTGGTTTATGGAAACTGCCTTTTCCCAGATTTCACTGCGTTCTTCCCCTGGGCAAAGCAAATCCTGATATTTTTGTGGGTATGTCCAGCAGTGGGGAGACCTTACGGGCTGGTTCCTGGCCTGGGCCAGCAGCCAGCAGCAGGACCTGGTGCTCCAGTGGGAATTCCACGGTGGATATTCGCCAAGGAAGGATCCAGCCTGGTCGGTGGCTCTGGGACACATGTGCTTCCCTTGGATCGATAGGCTGGAGTAATATATTGCGCCGAGATAACAAATCACTTAGCTTATTGGGTCTTAATTAAGCCTCTTTTATCTCCATGACAGCCACACACCTGGGCTATGGCCCCGGCAATCCGTGGCCGTGGGGACGCCGCGCCGGAGCCGGGGGATTGATGAGGCTCTGCTGGGTGGAATTACCTCATTGTGTTCGTGGCACTTGGGGCCATCGATCTCCTCCTGGCTCCCCCTTTCCCCATCCCACACCCGGAGCACCGGGCACTGCCCTCCTTCCCGGAGCCTCAGGGGTGGGACACGGCCAGGGGACACCCCCAGGGGTGGAGGAGCTGGGGGAGCTGCCCTGTTTGGCCTCGTGGGTAATGGATACAGTTGTTGTAGTCCCTGACAGGGCGAAATGAAGACCTACATCACCACAATGTATTGTCAGGCCGCGAGCTCGGCGCGGCCCCGAGATGAATGAGTGCAATATCTCCGCGTGCGAGGGGGAAGGAAGGAGGAAGAGCAGGGAAGGGGGCTCTGCTGCTGCCTCTGGGCTCCAGGCAGATCCTCTGCTTTGTGAGGCTGGAGAAGAAAAGGCAATTTTTTTTTCTTGCGAGGCGGAGGTTGAGCGTGTCTGATCCCCGCGGAGCCCGTGACAGACACTCGCGCTGAACGGGCGGCTGGAATGCTCCTGTGATGAGTTCATCTGGCACTGAAGCAGTCTTGCCCCCACATTGCTGCCAGCTGAGGCAGCAGGGCAATTTACTGCGCTGGGGCCAGACAGATCAACCCCAATTTCAGCTCATGTAACCCAAGGATGGAGGCAAAGCATCCAGACCTGAGAGGCCCACGCCACTGGAAACGCGTGCTCACGGCAACAGCAATCTGAGGCACGGGCTGCATTCAGTCACTGAAAGTAGGACAGTTTTTACTCTGAAGTCTGACTGCTGCTGCACTGACTTGGAGTGAAATAATGAGGGCTGGGAGTTGCAGGAGACTCACAGCTGAGCAGCCAGGTCCTGCAGGACCCTCTCTTTCTCCAGCATCATCCTTAGGTGGATTCTTAAATCCTCTTCCACCTTGGACTCGTCCTTCCTGGCAGGCACAGCACAGCAGGAGGCACCTCTGCTTTGCACCCTGGCACTGGGGCAGGCTGGTAAAGGCATTTCTGACACCAAAACCAGCTGGAAATGACACAGATATTCCCAATATTCAGGTCACACTGTGGTCATAGGTTGATTTTGTGGCCATGGGAAAAATTGCTTTGGATTTCTCCCTTTCCCAGCATGTGATGTGTCACTGGATCAGGGAAGTGGTCACAGCACAGTTCAGCGAGCACTCAGATGATGCTCTTGGTCATATGGATCAGTCCTGGAGTTGGACTTGATGATCCTTATGGGCCCCTTCCAACCTGAGGTGCTCTGTGAAACAGCAGTGGCCATATCCAGCCTCTCCTAATAATTCCTGATACTTCCCAGAGCAGTTGCAAGGTGCAGAGTGGGGACTGCGCTCTGACAGGGCAGACATCACAAGTTTGCAAACAGTCACTTACAGCAAGAAAGGAAGGTTCTGAGCTGAAGGATGAGGAGCCAATAATTCATCTGAGTGCTAAACAAAGTCCAAAGTCCTCACATTACACCACATCCCACTGAAGGGCAACGCCCTTCTCCTGTTCCTGAGTTTTCATGGCTATTTACAGGTTTTTGGATGAACATGAGAAAGTTGATATAGGAATGGCCAAATCCCATAAGCTGTGGGTGAAATCTTCCCCTGCAGACTGGTTCAGTGATGTTATTAAAGCCACTCACAACGAGGCTTCCCCATGATAGAAGCTTGGTCCTGGCCTCTGGCATCAGGAAGGACAGAATTCCCCTCCAGGCTGTGGGATGTTGGAGTCTGGGCTCTGCTCAGCCTTTGGCTTCTCCTTCCCCACATCTTTATCCAGAGGCCAAAGAGCTGCTCTGGGGGGGGTGGGCTGTGATGGGCAGGGCTCAGGAGGGGATCAGAGCAGCCCCAGCAGCTCAAACAGCAGGATTAGCCAGTGATGCCCAAAGTGATGCCACAGGGCCCAGGAAGAACCCCTCACACCATGGCACAGGTACCTCTTATCTCTGCACACATTTTCCAGCCTCGTATCATTAATAACTGAGCAACACCTTCAGCTGTCACATCAGGCACGGGGCCACTGTGTCATTTTTTGGCCTCTCCCTCTCCTTCCCACCAAACTCCCTGGCTCTCCCCAAGCTCAGGATGCTGCCAGAGAGCCCCAGCTCTGCTTTTTCTCTTGGCAGGGGTTGTTGCTCTGAGTTTTTTCCCTGAAAGGTCAGGCCAGCCCCGTTCAGAGCCCGTCTCCGTGGCTGATCTACGATGCCCTTGTAATCTCCAGTGACATAAATTTCGCTCCTGTTTGTCTCCCTGTGTCACATCCTTCTTGTGCCGTGTCTGTTAGTGTGTCAGGCCTTGCGGTGGTGTTTCAGCATTTTCCCTTGTTTGTCTTCTTCACCTGAGGAACTCCATTATGGGATGTAACAGCTTTAATAGCTTGTAAATGGGAGGCTGGAGATTTTATGCTTCAGGGAGTACCAGCCACAGCAGCCACTATTCAGGAGTGGCCTTTGCCAGTATTTAGTACCTAAACTGGCATTTTCATCCGACTTTCTTTCAAAAAAAAGGGAAAAATTAGCTTGTTTAAAGTTGTCAATCCTTACCAGAGGTCAGGTTTGTCCCTGCTGGGATTTGGGGATGGCAGCTGGGACAGACTGGCGTGACTGGGAGCAAATGGTGGCTCCTCTCCACATGCAGCACCAGTGTTGGGTTTGTCCCTGTCACCTGTGCTGATCAGCCTCGAAACAGAGCTTGAGATGTCCAGCTTTGCCACTCTCTTCCCAAAACCCTGCCCTGTGCCTGGTGGGGCTGGAGCCCAGGCTTGGCCTCTGGAAGTGGCTGTTTGACTTTCCCTCATCAGCACAGAGCAGCGTGCGCTGCAACCAGGATCTAATTAAGCTGGCTAATCTGAAGGAGGTACTACATCTCCATGGAAAACTGCTTCAGTTTGGCTTCTCTGAATAATAAACAAAGCACTTGGGCAGATGATAGGGTATTTAAGTGTTTACTCTTCAGAGCATTAAGTGCTAAATTTGTTTTTAGCTCCCCCATGAAAAGCCCTTGCAGAGTAAAAGCACACAAGGGTCTCAGCCATCCCTTTCAGTTTTCCTCCACTCCTGCTGTGTCCAGGGGAGAGCCTGGCTGTGCAGCAGCCAGGAGCACCGACCTTTAGGATCCCAGGTTTAATCTGCTGGCAAGGATAAACCAGAGGCAAGCCCCAGATCCATCCATGGGGATGCTGTGTGCAGAGCCAGCCCAGGCACGGGGCTGTCTTCAGTTACTCCAAACTGCCATGGCCATCCTCTTCTTTTCTTTTCTTAATCCATTCCATCCATCACTTAGTGTAATAAATTCCCTAAATGGAAAAGATAGAGACAAAAACCTCAGAGTGAGCCAGAGCACAGAGCTCATTTCTCCTGCTTCCTCCTCCCTCCTGTGACACGGCTCTTTTGGCAGCCGAGGCTTGGGGTGAAGGACCTGGGCAGGATTCGGCCAGGAGAACGTGGAAAGGGAAGGAAAAAGGGCACTGGGATGGCTCTGTGCAACCTCAGGCGTGGAGAGGTTGTCCCAGCCCACGTGGGGCTGTGATGGGCTGTGCTGGTCACATCTGGCCACTGCTGCCCAAAGACCACGGCAGGGAGGCCTTGGGGGCTGAACTCGCTATAGAAAGGGAGCACAAAACCAACAAAACAACTTTCCATTTCTAAAGCTTGAAGGGGTTTGCACCCTGCCATGCCAGGACAAAGGGAGAATTAGCAGCCAGCAAAGAGAAAAACAACACAAAGCCACATCACAGTGTCAAGAAGCCAAAAAGCCTTTTTCCTCCTAAATGCCCGGGTCCGGCTTTAACGACTCTTGCTGAGGATGCGGAGCCGATGCGGTTCAGCTCTGCAGCACTTTGCATTCATCTGCCTGTGCCTGGGCTCAGCTCTCCCCGCTGCTGCTTCAGCTGTGAATTTTTAAACCAATTTTGACACATCAAAACCGATGCAGGATGACTCAGAAGTTTTCAGACAGAACTTTCTCCTTGCAGCAGGGGAAGGAGGGGGCGTGTGCATATTTAGCAGCAGCCGCCTCCTTTAAATCTACCTTTTTCTCTTTTTTTTTCTTTTTCTTTTTCTTTTTTTTTTTTTTTCAGAAGAATATTATGGTTCAGGCAAATTTGGGATGCGTCTGAACATGCTTCCCGTCCACATCGTGGATTCAATTACGACGCAACACTTTGCAGATTTCTGTTAAATTTTAACTCGTTTCACATGGGTTGGGTGAACTTTGCCTGACATTTGGAAGCAGGCAACTTGTGTCATCAGGTTACACTCACACTTATCTCTGCAAACATATCCTTGTACCCAGCCCAGCACCGGCACAGCCGAGGATGGCATTAATTGGTCCTGAAATGTGCTTTCCTGCGGCGTTTGGCCGCTGCCTGCTCGGGGAGGGCGGGTGTCACCCTGTCCCCACGCTGCTGCCCACGTGTGTGGGATGCACAGGGACGGAGCATGGACAGAAACGGTGGGAATGTGGCCTGGCTGGGAGGTTTTGGTGAAGGGCAGAGCTGGAGCCATGAGAAGGGGAAGGCTTTGGGATGATCCTGTTCCCTGCAGGGATGCACGGGGGTGCAGCTGGTGGCCCCAAAACCTGGGCAATGCCACAGGTCCACGGCAAAGCAGTGGAGAAGGGCCTCTGTCCTGTCCCAGAGCCAGGCAGGGGCAGCGTGGCTGGAACACTTCTGCAGGATCAGCCTGGCCGTTCCCTGCTCTCCTCCATCGCACCGAGCCGTGGAGACCCAGTGCTGAACATCTCCTTTGAGCAGGAGGTCTTTGAGATGGCTGAAAACACAGGTCTGATCAAAGCCTGGCTGCTCTCCTGGTGCCAGGCATCCGCAGGGGGAAGAGGGAAATATTAAAACCCCAAGATCAGTCAGTGGCTGGTTCTTACTTCAGCTGCACCAAGTGACCGGCGCTGCTGATCAAAGGCCTCGCCACTGTTGTTTTAAAGGTGACATTAACATTTAAGGAGCTTTTGAAAGCCCTGGCTTGCAATAAAAGGCCAGACACTCAGTCACAGAGCAACTCAAACGCAAGTTTAATGATAATGAAACAGCCTTTTGTTCTTAAGCTCAAAGAAGAACCACAAACCTATTTATAGTGTTTATAATAAGGACTGTGAAGCCTTTTACACACAATCCAGCACACCGATACCTGCAAGTTACCCAAGGATCCTGAGAGTGTGCAGAGAGATTTTGTGCTTCTCCTTGGCTTCCAGGCACGACTGCCACGCTTCCTTCCAGGCAGTGATGCCAGGCTTTGGCCAGCACCAGCAGTGCTGTGAGGATGCCTCTGCCCGCTTGTGAGCCCCTGCCAAGCTGTGATGCCAGCCTGGGATCCATGAGCGTGTCCCCAGCCCAGGTGGCATGGCATGGCATGGTGCAGTTGGCACAGCACGGCTCGGCATGGCTCCTCATGGCATGTTTTGGCACAGCCCTGCTGCTCATCCCATTCAGGACCTGTTCCCATCTGGAGCCCCCTGCACAGCCGTGTTTTGGTCCCCATTGGGACACCAAAGCTCTGTTTTACACCAGCTGAAATCACCATTCTTCCCTCTCTGCAGCCCCATCCGCACCCAAAGCCCCTGTGGATGTTCCCTGGCGCAGAGCAGACCCAGGTGGCTGGGGCTGCTGATCCCCTCTGCTCTGGGAGCCCGATCTCTGGAGAACCAGGCACATTTGGCAACGTGCTGCAGGCAACCACGGGGTGCTGGGGGCTCAGTGCTCACAGCCACCAGCCTTCTGCTGCCACCTGGGTTATAAATAGCCTGGAAATGGGATCCGAGCAGATAGGAGCCACGGCTGGGTAAGAGAATCCTCCTCTCCCCGCGCTGCTTCTGGCTGTTTTGTCTCTCACTGTGAAGCTCTTTGCTTCATGGCTCCCAGCCCTGCGCTGGCTCCCGCGCTTCACCTCGGAGCTCCACTGTGGGCAGTGGCTGGTACCTTCCTTGTCAGTGCCACTGGAAATATCCAGCCAGTCCCCTCATCCTGCAAAGTCCTGGAGAGCCTCTGCTCCACTGTACAGACATGTTTTTATGCCAGCGTGTTACATCAAAGATCTTTCTTTTACGCCTCCTCACCCTCCTAGATGTGGTAAATAGCGCTGGGTCCTGATCACATGCATTCCCTGAGCAGGGAAAGGGCTGGAGAGCCAAGCAGGAGCAGGAGAGGGAGGTTTCTTCATTTGGCTCCTCAAGGGCTCAGGCCTGGCAGGTCAGAGGTTCCAGCAGGAGGAAGAGTGGAGGATCAAAATCCTGCGATGCTGCCCCAAACCCTTCCTGCCCACAGCATTGTCCGAGGGGCAATTCCCTTTCCTGCCTCTCGCAGTGGTGACCCAGGGTTATCATTTCTGTTTTCCAGAGGGATGAGGAGGCCTTGCACTCCAAGAGCTTGCTCTACACTCTGTCTCCTGCACCTGGCTGAGAGCTTCCTGAGCTGGGATGCTCCCTGAGCCAGGATGCTCCTCGAGCCAGGACGCTCTCAGATCTGGGATGCTCTCAGCATGGTGGTCATTGTCTCAGAGCCCAGGCTGGGAGCCAGGATCTCCCCTTTGATTTCTGAGGGCATGGATAGCCAAATAAATTAGCAATGGGAATGTGAGGGGGTGGGGGAGGCAGGCAAGGGAGAACTGGAGAGCTGGAAGTGACCCGGGCTCAGGGAACAGATGCAACTCATAACGTTAACGAGGGGTTTTCCCCTCCCCAAAAGCACTGCACTCTTGAGAACAGGGGGTTTTCTATCCCATGGCAACACCAAGCAGGGAAAAAATGGGCCTGGCTTTTATTTCATTTTTTTGTCCTTTACAGGAATCGCAGGCAAACAAAAGCCCTGAACAGATTTATCATTTTTCTTTCTCCCCCACCCCCTCCTTTTCTTTCCTTTTATATTTTTTTAAAATAGGGTTAGAACAAGATGGATGGTTCCCCAGGCCCAGGGAATGAGCAGATCGAGGCAACCCTGTCGTCTCTGGCATCCCATTAAGCCAAGCTCTGCGAGGAGGCTGCCGTAGGACTTATTAAATTTGCCCCAGCCCAGACCCCAAACCCCATCCCCAGCATGGGGCTGCCCCAGCTCAGCCACCTGAGTCCCACCTCACCTCCCACCTCCAGCACGTCTCCTGCATCCCCCCAGAGCATCCCCAGCCCCGCTCTTGCCCCTCATCAGCCCGGGAAGCTGCTCCATCCATTCTTGTCAGCCGAGGCCGATTCGTCACCGCCGGGGTGACAAGTGCTTGTATGGCTCTGTCAGCCCCTCGCCAGCGTGGCCTGGGCCCCCTGCAGCAAAGCCAAGGGTCCCCCCAGGGAAGGGGCTGGGGGCAGTGGAGGGGGGCACGGCCAGCCCCGACCTACCCCTGACCCAGGGGCTGCTGTGGCTGGGGAAACACAGCGATGGAGGGGCAGCACAAAGGGAAAAAAAGAGGGGAAAAGGAAAAAATAAGGGGGTAGAGAGATAATCTGAGCCTCCCAGGTCTGCACGGGGCAGGCTGAGCCGGTGGGCAGGCAGGGAGGATGCTCCTCATCCTCATCCTCATCCCCATCCCCACCAGCACGGATATTTCCACTTTAATACTTAACAAGGCTTTAAAACCCTTCCGCAGCCGGAGTTTGTTCTCGGCGATAAATTTTGAATAGCTTATAAATTATGGACACCACGCGGTGTCTGTGTCTGGGAGCAAGGCCCGGCCCCAGATTGCTGCTCCGTGGGGTAAAGCTGTGCTGGCATTCCCGGGAGCTGCATCTGGGATAGAACATTACCGGGATCAGCTCACATCCCAAAGCTCGGGCACGTCTGCCTCACACCTCGCAGAGATCATCCCCCAGCACGCAGGAATCACGGGGCAGCCAGGGATATATGGGCATATGGGTATATGGGTATATGGGTATATGGATATATGGGTATATAGAGCCAGGGATATATGGATATATGGGTATATAGAGCTGGGATATATGGGTATATGGGTATATATAGCCAGGGATATATGGATATATGGGTATATGGGTATATAGAGCCAGGGATATATGGGTATATGGATATATGGGTATATAGAGCCAGGGATATATGGATATATGGATATATGGGTATATGGATATATGGGTATATGGATATATGGGTGTATACATAGCCAGGGATATATGGATATATGGATATATATAGCCAGGGATATATGGATACATGGGTATATGGATATATGGGTGTATAGAGCCAGGGATATATGGATATATGGGTATATGGATATATGGGTGTATAGAGCCAGGGATATATGGATATATGGGTATATGGATATATGGGTGTATAGAGCCAGGGATATATGGATATATGGGTATATGGATATATGGGTGTATATAGCCAGGGATATATGGATATATGGGTATATATAGCCAGGGATATATGGATATATGGGTATATGGATATATGGGTATATATAGCCAGGGATATATGGATATATGGATATATATAGCCACCAGCACATGCACAGGGTGGAGGGGTCAGGTTGCCCAGCTTCTGTTGGCAGCCATCCCCCAAATGCCCCAGCTCCAAACCAAACATGGCCTTGCCACCAGACCCACAAACTCCAGCTGAAATCCCTGCAAACCAGAAGCCCTGGATCCCACAGAAACCCCTCAGCTCTGGGGCTGGAGGGGATCCACCCTGGACAAAAAATCCGGGCTGGGAGAGGTGATTTCATTCATAGCAATCCTGAAAGCCAAAGGGGGCTGTGCAATGGGCCTTTCCCACGTTTTCCCTGGCACAGTAATTAGGTTACAGCTGTATTCCAAAGCTCTGATGTCCAATAAATGTGTACAATGCTCATATATGTGCCTGCAGTATATAAAGGCTGGAGGAAAAGGGCCAGTTTTCACTGCATTAATTCATAAAGCAGGTCAGGCTGGTCTGGCCCTTTACCTCACTTGTTATTTCTATTTATTAGGAATATTGATGTTTCAACCAGGGAGCAGGACCCTATCGAGCCAGCTTTAATATCAGAAAAGATTTAGCAGGAGAGCGCTCTGGAACGAAGCAACAGCCCCAACACTGAGCTCCTGCATCGTGCAGCTCACAAACACTGTTATTATTATCTGTGGTAATGTTTTATTTTGCATTTTGTTTCCGTGGCAGACCCAAAATCTCTGATTGCCCTCCCTTGGACATGTCGAAGTCTGGCTGCACCCTCATCAGGTTATTAAAAACCCCTGTCAGGACTGAAAACTAAAGAGGTTTAAATGTTGTGGAGCCATGGTGATAATGGGGCAGGTACCCACTGGTGTAATGAGGTGATCTGAGCTCTGTTAATTACCTGGGGAGGGTCTGGAAGGGCTGCTGGTGTGGGCAGCAGGACAGGGACAGGGACAGGGACAGGGACAGGGACACGGACAGGGACAGGGACAGGGACATGACAGCCCCTTGTCCACACACCTTTCTCCCCATTTTTCTCCTCTGGCTCTGATGGTTTCTGCCACGTCCCTGCTGGTGCTGCAGCACCTGATGGAGAAACCTGACAGCCAACAAAATTCTGGCTAAAACTGAGCTGTGGCTGCAGAAGCAGGGATTATTTGGGAGCAGCCTGGAGCAGCAGGACTGTGCTTGCCTGGCATCAAAGGCAGCACATCTGGCAGTGTTGGGGGGTGGGTCCCTGCCCAGAGCAGCACTGTGGGATGGCACCCACAGGACGGGTGCCCCTGGGACTGGCACTCTGCTGAGCCTTGCTTTCCACACAGGGAAGGGGTTTAGGCTGAATTAGGGAATGATCACACGCTCAGAAGGCCAAAATGAAGTTTTTAAGCCCAGCCCACTCAAGAGGGATACAAAGCCCAGAACCATATCTAACCCAGCTTCAGACTCAGTGCCTGCTGAGTTGCTGGGCGAGAGCCAGTCCCCAGCCTTGAGTGAGCCAAGACACACTCACTTAACCAGGGTTCATCTGGCAAAAACCCCTGGAATCACTGATCCTTGAGAAAAAGCACACATGGAAAATAAAACTGTCCTGCTCCTTGCCTTCCATGCTCCCCATCAATGCTGGAAAACTTCAGCAGCAGGAGCGAGGGCAGGCCAATCCTTCCTGCCCCAAGCACATCTCCTGTGGCTGATGCTGAATTGAGGTCTGGAAGTGGAGGATTCCTGTTCTCCCAGGTAGCAGGACCCTCTATGCACCTCTGGGATGTTTTTTTGGAATTTCTTTAGGATGATAATATTTTCTAGACCACGGTGGACCACAAACTGTGTTTCAGTGCAACAACAGGATTGAAAACTGCTTGGAGCAGCAGCAAACCCAGGCATTCCCAAAGAGCCACGGGAATTGTTACCTGCCTTGCCCATCCAGGGCATTTCACTGTCAGGCTGTACCAAACAATCCGAGGCTGAGCCTGAGCTTGGATTTATTGTGTTTGTGGAGCAGAGTTGTGCCAGGGGTACAAACCCCTGGGACCTGAGGTCAGTGGTGGGGGAGGAAACCGAGAGATTTCAAGAAATTTCAGGAAAAGACTCTTGGAATTCCAACCTTGCTCTCTAAGCAAGACCTCAGGGGTCAGAGCCAGCTCTTGGTAACGCTGCCACAAAATCCGAGTAAAACTGGGAGAATCAGCCAAGGTCACTCCAGGCTGGGAAGTGACGCCCGACTTGTGTAAATGGCAGCAGAATCTGCCCCCCCACAAAGCTGCTCTCCATGCCCCCTCCCACCATCTCTTTAGAAATGTTTATGTTGGATTGTCCCGTGATTTACACTGGAAATCCCTGCGCTGCGTCTCTCTCCCCGAAACGCGCGGTGTCAGCAGCTGGCAGTCAGGATTCCAGGATGCATCCTGGAAATCGTGGTGCTGGGAGAGGGAGGCACGAGAGCTGCGGAGGGGAATGACCCAGGCATTGCTTTTCCAAAGCACTTTTGGAGGTGTTATAGGATTTGGGCTGTCCGGGCAGGATGAGAGGAGAATGGAGCAGGGATTGGGCCCCCAGATCCACTCACAGCATCCCGGGCAGCCACGGCCCCCCGTGTCTGCCCCTCTTGGTGTGTGACACAGCCAAGAGGGAATTTTTCTGGTGGGCTTTCATTTTTGCAGGGAAATTCCAAACGGCTGAAACAACAGAGCAGAGAAACCCTCCTGGGCTCTGGAGGAGGAGGAAATGGGCGACTGTGCAGGGCAGAGGTCAGGGCTTGGGGCAGTGGGACAGAGCCAAGTTCAAGACCTCCTACCTTGGGGACCATCCCCATTTCAGGGTGATTCTGGGGTTTCCCACCTTTTCATGGCAAATCCTGGGTTTTTTTACCAATTGAGAAGAGGAAAAAAATCAGCATTTCCCCAGCCTCTCCCTGCAGCTGACGTGAGGGGTGGCTGTGCTGCAATGCTGCCCCTGAGCTCAGACGAGCAGGGCTCCTCACCAGCACCAAGGGCTGAATTACTTACACCTCGTGGCAGCACCGGTGATTTTCCTGGGATAATGCAGGGAACATTTTGCAGAGGCAGCTCCTTTTTCACTCATGGGGATACCCAAGTGCACCTTGACAGACCCAGCGGGAGCGAAGCAGGGATGGACCAGGACGTCCCTCAGTGGAGCGAGTGCCACACCAGCGTGTGGGACAGCACGGGGACGAGCCCTGGGGTGTCCCCAGGGCCATTGCCAGGTCCCTGTGCCGAGCCTGGCAGGAGCTCAGAGCCCTTTTCCCCCGGCCCTGTGCTATTTACTGCTTGCTCTGCATCCTGGCCGCGGGGCACGGCGACTGCGGGGCCGTAGGAGACCGTGGCGATGAACATCTCGCCTGACCTACTTACAGCCCAGGCCCTGGGACTTTCTGGAATTCATCCTCTCGGAAACACAACGTGTAATTTTAGGGCAGCAGAAATCCGTGCTGGATGGGGATGTCCGTGGCCCAGCCTCCGCCGTGTCCGTGACGCCGGAATTGCCGTGGCTGCCTCGGAGCAGATATCAATGCACAGGCTCCATTAGCAACTCTGATTGCCACTGATATGCTTCTCATTAGATCTCAGGCCTCACACATCATGATTNCGCCCACCCCTCAAAGAATGAATCTCATTAAAACGTCGCAATTGAGAGCAAATCGTGCCTTAATCCAACCTGCCAGGGAAGCCAATCTCCCTGGAAAAATCTCCTTGAAGTGTCCATGCAGGGGCAGGCAGAGGGGGAGAATAATAAAAAGACATCGAATTAGGAGGTGCCAAGGCTTGTTTGAGTGGAGAGGAAGGGACTGTGGCTGCTGACAGGATAGTAACACAAATCCCCTTTGGAGCACCCGGAGAATCAACCTAAATGGATTAATGTGAGGACAGAGAAGAAATTACTTTAGTTGTTTCCCTAATTCGATTCAATTTATTTTTATACGGCATTTCCATAGCGAGCATCTCGCAGCTGCGTCACCCAGAAGAGGAATAATGCAGAAAGGCTCTTCTGGCAGAAGTGCTCACCAGAACAGGCATCACAGTGGAGGAAGGAATATGAGTGCTGGCCTTGAGGATTTGATTTGCCAAATCATCAGGAAATCACATGCCTGTTTTTTGTCTCTCTTTGTTTGTTCCCAATTTTGCTGATTTCCCCAGGCTTTCCTCAAACTATCTCCATAAATACCGAGGCTGATTCGAGCCTCACACTGCTTTTATAGCACTGTAACTCTGAGCTCACACTGGTTTTACACTGGTGCAGCTCCACTTATTTCAACTGAGTAAATTCCTGATTTATGTTCGTGGAAACGACAGCAGAAGTAGGCCTGTGGTTTTCCCTGGAGCAATGCCTGGCTCACACCAGGGTGGGGAAGAGGAAGATCAGGTCCCTTGCAATGCAAATGATGGAGAAAACTGACATTTAATTACATCTGGACTCTTAACTTTCAAACAGACTTTTGCTTTCTTTTATAAAATATCCTGTATTGTCAAAGTTAAAAAGGCATGGGAAGAGATCATCTGGAAGGGAGGGCTGGACATGTGGTGGAAGAAGGGTGGGTTGCTGTTCCCCTCTATATTTTTGGGGAAAATCAGCACCCCTTCCTTGCCCAAGTTTCACCCATTTGTGCACAAACTCCTCCTTGGTCCCAGCTCTGTCCACCAAGAGCTCTGGATTAAATTGAAATGTGTGCATCCTGTTAGCTTTAAGATATTTAAATGTAATCCAGGGGAGTGAAATCCCTTGGGAGAGGGGTGGGAGAGGTCACCCTGCAGCCCCGTAGCCCTCGTTAGCGCCGAGCACACGCGGGGCCCTCTGCAAAGCCCCACTAACAGAACTCTAATTAATTTATTTTTTAAGGCTGCACAAGAGGGAGCTGATCAGTGCTTCGCCCTGAGGTCTGCTGTGTTTGGAGCATGTATCACTGCCTTGATTTATTCCCTGGGATGTGGAAGGATGGAGCCAGCATCCCAATACCTGCCTCCCAGGCTGCTCCTGCCCCTTGTCGGGTGCAGCATCCTGAGCTAACTCCTTTGAGCAACACCTGGTCCAGGTAGAGGCTCCCTTTAAAAGCAGCTCCCTGGATGGGCACCAGACATCATTTCTGGGTGTGATCTGGGCCCCTGAATTCCCCCTAAACCCTGCTGGGTGAGACCAGGCTGTGGCATCCAAGACACCTTGAGCTGGGCTGCCCACCCTGGCAAGTCTCACCCTCCCTTGGTTCTGCTCATGGGGAAAATCCAGGGACTGGGGTCATTTCTGGCTGTGGCAGCCAGTGGTTTTTCATGGACTTGAGGAGTCTTCCCCTCTATTTTTGCTCTAGGGACAGAGATGGGGAGCTCAAGGCAGGCTGGCAACCAGCAGGGCAGTGACCTTTGCTGCTTTGGAAGTGATGGAAGGACATCTTTACTCAGATGTGGGGCTGGTTTTGTGGCCAGGGGTCCCTCAGCTCCCACCAGCCCCTGTGCTGTGCCCTGAGGAGCCTTTTGAGGTGTGTGGTGGCCAAAGAGAAAATCCCTTGGGGTCACAGGTGTCGCCCCCAGTTCTCCCAGCTCTCCTGTGCTCCAGCCCAGGTAAACACTGCTGTACATGGAAGGTCCAAGGTGCCTTTATCCACCCTCCTGCTGCTGTTCCAGTCCTCCAGCAGACCCCTGGCTGGGCAGGCTTTGGGTGTGGAAGGCCAGGAATGGAAAGGAAGAGGATTCAGGTACCCCACTCCTGCTCCTGGGTGCCAGGACCCGCCTTGGGAAGCCCAGTGAGGATAAATCAGTGTGGCTGCATCGTTTTTGCAGGGCTGTGCTGATTTATTCTGGCTGAGGACCCTTTGCCACGGTCCAGACTTCACACCCAGAGTGGCACCACTGCCCCGAGCCCCTCTCCTGCTGCTTTTTGCCCTCCTCCTGCTCCGTGTTCTCAGAGGAAGCACCAACAGGGCCCTCCCAGCACACACAGCCTCGACAACAGCCCAGGGCTCTGCAGGGACCCTTTGCCCTCCCCAGACAGCCCCGGGGGGATGAGATGCCACAGCCTGACATCAGCAGAGTAAAATATGGCCCTGGCAGTAATCTGAGAGAATGTGATGGTAATTTGGGGTGGGGGGAGGAGAGGAGGAGGCATTGAAAAAAGCAGGCATTGAAAGTACACTTCCTTTCAGTGCATTGCTGGGAAGACCATTAGGAAAACCACTAGATTATTTTTCACATTCTTCAGTGCAAAACTACTGCATTTTATGACCACTATCAATAACAGCTATCATATTACTAATGCTACAGTTGCCACATATATAATATTTAAATCACATTTGTGGCTGACAGAGACCTATGGATATTCTCGATCCCAACAGGCTATTACAGTTCATATCATGTCTGTCATATAAATATTATGAATCATTTCCCACTATCTTTATGGGGGCTACATTGACATCATCAAAAAGGCTCTGGGTACTGCCGGATACTGCATATTTATATACACCTTATGTATATGTATGTGAATGGAGGGAGATTTATACCACAATCACGGGTAATAAATGCCCATGATAAAGCATATTATCTTCACACTTCATTTGCAAAGTGTTTTGTATGCAGGGACCAGGGGAAGGCCAGCAGAGCTGTCTCTGAGTGACTGAGTCCCATCCTCAAGCCCTGGTGGGAATCAGGTGGTGTCTGTGCCACGGTGAGCAGCGTGGGGTGAGCTTCAGCTGCTGCCCAGGCACTGCCCGGGCTCCTGTGCTGCTGCTGGCTCCCAGCAGGTGAGGGTTTGGCTCCTGTCCCACTGGCAGGATGGGTGATGCTCTGTGTGCTTTCCAGCCAGTGCTGTAAATCTCACAGCTCATGTGCTGCGTTTCATCTTCCATCCCTTAATGCTTTCTTTGCTGGCTGCTTTGGCAGCCGGGCCCTGGTCGGGGTGATGAGCTGGAATAAAGAGATCTCCAGGTGTTAAAAAAGGCAGGAGTAGACTCTCCATTTGTAAAGTCATTTTGCAAAGCAGTTCATTAAACCACTGTCCCTGCAAGCCAGGTGAGACATGCCAAACCCAATCCACCAGAAAAGCACGAGAAGAGGATGAAACCTCCCTTAGGATTATTCAAGCTGGATCCAGACCGGAGCCCAGGTGCCCTGAGACCTTTTCCCCAAACCTGTTTTGAGAGCCTGAACACTCTATTAACACTTGTTCTATATGCAGAGACAGACAAGAACAAATGCAGCTTCATGGCTTGGACTTTGGAGGTCTCTAATAAGCGTTTAATGTCCAGCTCTGAAGCAGCTGAGAGTGCAGCTCTGCCTGTGCAAGAGAGGATTTGATCTGAGCAGTCCCCAAAAGAGGGGAGAATGCAGCTCCTGTGCCTGTCCTCAGCGTGGGAATGAGGCTCTCCAGCAGATCAAGTAAATCATGTGCATCTCACTTCATAAACAAACATCATCAGCCTGTTAAATGCTGCTGGGAAACAAAACAAGGCAGTTTGTATCTGCAGCACTGACACAAGTGGCTCGTCCTGGAGCTTTGCTGGTTTGTGTGTGCAGCGTCTCCCCGAGGAGCAGGAACCCCCCTCAGCAGCTGGATGGGTTTGGATGTGTCTGAGGGATGCTGAGAGTCTTGGCAAGGCTCTGTTCAGGGACTAACTCCACTTTCAGGCTCCAGAGTCTCTGACCTGTCCCCCATAATCTTGTTTTGTGTCTATGTCCTTCCTAGTGGGAAGAGAAGCAAGTTGTGAGCTCCTCTTGGCCCTGAGAACACGAGGTAGGTCCTGTCCTGAAGACCTCCAGACCCAGGCAGGAAGTTGCACAGTGGAGGGACTTTTCTCCTGTAATTCTGCTGGGACACACAGGGAATACAGATCCTGGTCCTGGCACCTGCAGTGACTTTGGGAGAGCGGGTCACTGGAGGTGAGGACAGGCCTGGAAAAGCCCCACAAACTCTGCATGAGTGGAAGGTGTCTTTCCTCAGCTGGATTTGGTTCTCAGACCACTGCAGTCCCACACTGCCTGCTCAGGGACGGACTCTGGCCACAAGCCCCAGGCCAGTGGCCACAGCCATCCTTGCTCCCACATCGTGGCACCTCTGGCCACCTGGCACAGGCTCCACGTGCAGCTTGAGATGGAACCCAGACACAGCCCATGAGCTTCTTCTATTCTTCCTCACTCACATTTTGCATTTATTCTTTCTTTAATTTGTAACAAAATGCAGCCAGGCAGGAAAATAGATTTAATTCTTTTTCTAACTGTGCAGGAGGACATAAAACAGGAGGGGAAGCACAGCAGGTTTTGCTTTTGTGTCCCGTCAGATAATTCAGGGTTATGGACAAGAAAAGCTGGAACCACTCAGAAAAAATCATAGAGGCTGTGATTTCCAAATTCACTCACTGGGCCCAAGTGCCCAGTTCTGAATGTGATCCCAGCTCCCAAAACATCTCAGTGCCTGTCTCCTGCTGAGGCCCACGTGCACCTGGATCCCTTTGCCCCAAAGAGATGGCCACGGGGTGGGAGTGTGGATGGAAGGAGAAGCCTTTGCCTAATTCACTCGTTTATCTGATGAACAACGTGTCTCTCTCTGCCAAACTCAGCCAGGATTGAGTGCTGGGACTGAGAGCTGCCCAGATGAGGCCAGGCACCCCTAAATTACCCCGTTTTATCAGCCTTCCTCAGGAGCCCAGGCTGTTGGCATCACCCAAGGGTGCAGAGGACAAGAGCAGCAGTTCCCCAAGCCAGCTCTCCCAGCCAGCACAGGACCTTCAAGCATCCCTGCACCAACCAGATGCACAAGGCAACGAGCTGCCAAAATTATCTGAACGTGCCCCCCCGGTGACTGAAGTCCTTCCTGGGAAGTGTGAGGCTGAAGGTGAGCACAGCATTAGGCAGCTTATTAAATTAATAGTGCATTAAAGAACCCAGGGGAGGTGGAAGGGAGGGGAAAGGGAAAGGGAAGGCTTGTAACATCACAGAAATATCCTGGCTTACCTTCTGGCATCTTCAAGAGACTGGAAATGTGGGACTGCATCCAGCTGCCTTCTCTGGGGCAAAATTCCTTTGGCTTCTGTGGGAGGTTTTACTCAAATAAGGATTGCAGGATCGGACCTGTTATTGTCACTGCAATTAACATTTAGATCCACATCTAACATGAACTGTTACAGCCTGGTTAGGGAGAAATTTAATTTGCTTGATGGGAGAGGAGCGTGAAATGTCCTGGTTATGGTAATTTCATGTGTTGGGAGCCTGCAAAGGTGGATTTGCAGCCCTGGCTCTTGTAACCCTGGGATCTGCTGCAGCCACGGAGCTGAGCCTGCTTTGGGATGGGGCTCTGGGGCCAGATCCCCACCCCTTGTGTTGGTGATGGACACACTCAAAGCCCTGAAGGCCTTGGGCACCCAGCGGGGTGGGGACAGCCCAGCTCTGCCCCGAGCTGTGTTTGCCCTTATCAGACAGAGGAGCTTTAGTTTGTCTATTAGGAAACTGATTTCTACCTTTGAGCTGTCAGCCTGTACAGAGATATCCATGAAATCCGTGATTTTTGCACTCTTAGAGACTTTGAACCTGCTTTTTCTGACAACCCCCAACTTTCTTTTATATCCTCGCTTATTTCCTTTTTTTCCCCCCTTTTCTCCCAGGAGTTGATGTAACTCACTCTTAAAAACTGACTTGAAGATGAAACTTGGCATTTAAGGTCCCAGCCCGGGAGCAAATGAAGTTACTAGTTATAAACACACACCAAAATCTGTTTGGACATGCTGAAATTACAGGAGCAGAGGATTAAAAGGATCCAAGACGCTTTATTTTGTTTTAACTTCTGCAGCTCCACCTGAGTGTCAGTTTGCAGCTGCTTGCCTGACACAAGATGGGTCCTTTTTGGTGTTTCTATTCTTCAGGTGGTTTTGGATTTGGATGTTTTATTCTGAAGCAGATGGACTGTGACACACCTGGTGAAGAGGTCCCAAACTGGGATCCTGGGGTGTCGCCAGCTGTGTACCCCTCATCCAACCATCCCCACGTGGGTCTGCCCTGCAGGAAGGGCAGGGTCTTGTGTTCTCCTACAACAGAAGAGTTGTAGGAGAAATCCAGGTGATGGGGCCTTTCCAGAGCCTCTCCTGCGTGGCTTGAGATCCCACAGTGGCAGGCAGGAGATGGAGCGATAAGGGCACGCAGGGGTACGGCGATGGCAGATAAGAGGCCTCACTTTTCCAGGAGGAGCTGCTCGCTTGCTAATATTTATGGCACGAGACACTTTGCCAATTAAAGAATAAATCAGGGCAGATAGGGCTGGGGAGCGTTCCACGGATCTGCCACACAGGGAGGTGGTGGCAGAGCGTCTGGGACAACCCTGACTGTCCCAGCTACGCCGATTTTCCCCCGGTCCACTCACTGCAGGAGAGCTGGGCTCTGCGCTGGGAGCTACCTGTGCCATCACCACCCCCCCAGCAGCTGTCCCTGGTGTCACTCCAGCCTCGCTGAGTGCCCAGCGTTGCTCCCCAGCGTGTGTGAGCAGCTGCAGCGTGGCCCCAGCCTGTTTGTTATGCATGTTACGGCCGTGCAAAGCGAGGGTCGATACCATGTTTAATATGCTTCATGCATAGTGGAGTCGCTCTGGTCCATCAAGCCACTAATACACATTCTTACAGGGCTGAGTATCATTTATTAAACCTGGAGGCCTGCCTGGCAAGGGGGGCCGGGGCTCTGGGAAGCAGCCAGCGGTGCTGCTGGGGCGGTACCGGCGGTGCTGAGGAGGTGAGAGTTTGCAGAGGAGCCGCGCACACACGCACACGCACAGAGAGTTATTTGTTGTGCCTCACGGATGGGAAATGAAATAAATCGTGCTCTGAGCGCTGCCCGCCGTGTGACACACCCCGGGGACAGGCAGCGGGGCTCAGGGGCTCGCTGGCTGCTCCGGGGCTGGGCACAGCCGGCATTGCTCAGCATCACTCGAGGAACCCCCTCTTCTCCCCGCTCCCGAGGCTGCCACTGCAGCACTACGCACCTTTTTTTTTTCTCTTCCCCCTTCTCTCCTCACCTCTTTCCCCTTCCTTTCCCCCTCTCTTTTCTGCTTTTCCCCCATCTTTTTTCCTCTTCTTTTCCTTCTCTTTTCCCTCTCTTGTTTTCCTTATATTTCCGCTCCTTTCCTTCTCTCTTTCCCCCCTCCTTTCCTTCTCTCGTTTCCCCCCCTCCTTTCCCCTCTCCCCATTCTCCTCTTCTTCCCCCTTTCCTCCCCATCTCTAATTTCCCGTTCTCGCCACTCTTTTCCCCCTCTATTCCCCCTCCTTTTTCCTCCTCCCTTTTGTTTTTTCCTTTTCCCCCCGTCTCTCCCCACTCTATATTCCTCTCCTTTCCCCATCACTTTAAGGAAAAAAA
>VZSE01009372.1:159720-185055 GCA_013398275.1 Promerops cafer | reverse complement strand
CTCGGGGCGGCCAATCCCTTCATCCGCCCCTCCCTCCCTCGCTCGGTGCGCGGCAGCGCCGAGCACCGGCCCGGCCCGGCACGGCACGGCACAGCACGGGGGACAGCCCGCAGGGACAGCCCGGCCGCGCTGCGGTCCCCTGCCACCCTGCATCCCCCGCCAGCGCAGCTCCATCGGCACCCAGAGACCCCCCTGGGAAGGGTGGGGGTCTTGAGGGGGCCACCTCCCCCTGCCCGCGTTGGGCAGCTGCGGTTTAGGGGAAGAATCCCGAATTGCCACAGCCGGCAGCAGGGACAGCCCCCCCTGAGCCCTCAGTCCTCCCCGCCTCCCCCAAATCCCCTCCGCATCTGCTCCCGCCTGTGCCCGGCGGCTCCCTGGCCGTGGCACTGGCACTGCCCCTCCCCAGCACAGACCTCCAGGGAGACCTGGCCTCGGGAGGCCCGTGGGACGTGTGACAGCGTCCCAGGCGTGGCAGCAAGGACAGAGGCTCCGGGCACTCCCAGGACAGTCCGGGCTGCAGCTGAGCCCTGTGGGGACAGCAGGTTGGGACAGAAATGTGATGAGCTTTCACAGGAACCCAATTGTTACCACTTGGGGAAGCAATAATTGAAATATCAGATGTGAATTAGCGACTGGCTTGGAGAAATTCCCCTTTTGGGGCAATTTCAGCCCAGGAGCACTCGGCCCCTTTCACCCCCCCACGCCCAGCTGGGAACCAGCTCCTGCATGGATGGTGTTTGATGGTCTCTCCATTCTGGATTGAGCCCCAGTTTTCCTCCACAACTTGGGATCACCTTTGGGGCTGTGGCTGAGGCAGGAATCTCAGTCCAGGGCTGCCAACATTGCCAGGCTGCTTTGGGAATTGCAGAGCAGCCAGGGACAGCTTCCAGGGCAGGTGGTGACACCTGTAGTGTCCCTGCCCTCCCCCCAGGGCAATGGCACACCAGCAGGGACCCTTGGAGTGTGTCTGCTGCCCCAGAATGGAGCTGGAGAGGCTGCCCTGACTCTGAGAGGAAAAAAAACAAGCCCTGCCTCAGTTTCCCCACCTTTGCCATGCAGGTCCTTGAGGAGGAGAGTTACTGTCCATAAAATACTTTGGAAATGAAAAGATCCTGCTGTTGTGTCATTATTGACATTAATAACATCCCCCAGGCTTTACCACTGGAACTGCTGCTGGAGAGGGAAGATTGCTACAGCCACAAACAGTTGAGTTTGATTTAGAGAGCCTCATTTTGTATGAGTGAAATAATTATAAATGAACTCGGCTCATTTACTGCTGCGCTAAAGCAGATGAGCAATTCCCAGGGCAATGTTGCCATCCTCACCTCAACCCCAGCCCCTTCCTCGCTGGCATAAAGCTCCAGAGCTGGAGCTGCTGCTGATGGGAAAACTCCAGCCCTGAGCCCCCTGAACTCTGGCAGAGCCCTGCAAGGGGAACCTGCTGGTGGATTTTTGGGCAACAAACTGGGCAGCAGGGAGGGCACTGAATCCACTCCATGGGGACACCGGGACAGGAGGGTTTCAGAGGGGACCAGAATGTGACCACAGCTCCCTAGGCTGTTTTTGGGACTGTTCAGTCCTGCTGTATGCCTGAAAATCCTGCAGGATGAGCAAACAGGAAAGCAGAGCACCACAGACAGCAGCGAAGGTGTTCGTGTGGAAACAAACTCATTTGTTTTATGAAAAAAATAAGCAAAAAAAAAAAGTTATCCCGTAGAGTTTGGGATACAAACGTGTAGAGTTTGCAGTGGAGGGAATTGCCTTCATTCCCAGAGGGATTCATCAGGGACTCAGGCAGCTGTGATGGGGAATTCAGGAAAACCCAGCAGAGGTCCAGCAGGTAGTGGGACCTGCATTTCCCACTCCTCTCCTCTGGCCTTCCCCCAGCTCCCAGCTGGAACATCCTGGAATACTCAGCCCTGGACAAACCTGAAGAGCAGCAAGAAACTGCACAAGGCAGGAGGTGGCTTTGGCTGTTCCACTTAAGAAGGGCTGGGTTTGGGGATGGAAAGTGGCTACTCTGGCACCTTGGGAGGATAAACTGGCTCTGGAGCAACCCAGGCTTTGCAGGGAAAGCCATCAGCCCAAGAGGGGTTGGGACTCAGGGCCCCCACTACTGCTATCCCCTGCCCCAAGCTCTGCATTTCAGCTCCTGCAATTTAATTGAATCCTCCCAGATTTAAGGAGCCTGGAGTGAGATCCCACTTTCCTGCCGCTGTGCCCAGGGCCTTTTCCACCCCCACTCCACAGCCCAGCTGAGCAGGAGATGGGACACCCCTATCCAACCCCAGCCCCTGCTCTCTGCCAGCCCCAGGCACCGTGGCTGCAGCAGGAAAATCCTCCCCCTCCCCTCGTGTCCCCGTGGGGCAGCATCACAGACACCAGGTCTGGGGAGAACCCCGGGATCCATACAGAAACCAGGCTGGAAAAGGAAAGGAAACACAGAGCATCAAACCATCTGCAAGACTCCAATTCACTCTCAGGGGTGCAGAGAGGGCCCCTGTGCCCCGTACAGCCCCGAGAATCATACAGAGCTGCGATATAGAGGTCTCTCTATGTATATATTTATAGGTATGTATATATTTATAGTGCACTGCATTTAAAACAGCCGGGCCTGCTTCTTCAGCTCGTTCCTCTTCCACAGCGCCAGGCGGTCGAACTCGGCGATGGTCATCCCGAAGATCTGGTAGAATTCCTCCTGGGACAGGTGCCTCTGGGGAGAAATGGGAGGCTGGGCCAGAGCTGGGCAGCTCCCAGGGCCAGGCGGGGGTCTGAGGGCACCCCCTGCCCGCTGGGACAATGGGGTGACACAAACCCCAGCACTGCTCCCTCGGGAAAGGGGGAGGAGCTGCCTCCCTCCTGGCCCTGCCCAAGGCACAGGGCACAGCTCTGCCCGGCCAGGGGAGCAGCAGGAGCACTGGGACAGTGCCCTGACACTCGTGTGCTCCTGAGCAGATGGGGAGATGCTCCTCACATGGCCACAAGCCCCACACTCTGCCAGGGCCGCCCCGTGGGATCAGGTCCCTCTGTCCCCAGTGAAAAAGGCTCTTCTCACCTCTAACCGAGTCCTGTCCACATCTTTGGGCAGCTGGTTCCTCCCCCTCGTCTTCACCAGGAGCAGCTCGTAGGGGTAGATCTGCACAGGGACAGGGACACCACGGGGCAGGGAATGAGGGCAAGGCCTCCTGCTGTATTTAACAGGGTTTGGGTGGCACAGCTGACTCCAGGGCTTGGATGGGACCAGGAGAGGTGGGAATTGCTCTCAGGGTGACTCTGATCCACCCTGAATCTCCATGGTGGCTCTGGAATACCCTGCTCACTCTGCAAAACCAGGAATGACCCGGGCACGAGCACGAGCAGGAGCCCACCAGCACAACCCTGTGCTCTGTTCCTCACCCAGGGGACCATTCTGCTCAGCAAGCCCTTGAGACCTGGCAGGACAGGAGGGACTCTGGTGTGAGCCCCACGGTCCTGGCATGGGGCTGTCAGGTCGAGGATGGAGGGGAACAAAGGCAGAGGGCAAAGCTTCCCTCTGAAGAGCCTGGGGACACGTGGACACGTCCCTGGGACTCCCACCTCTGCCTGGTGGCCACTCCTTGCAGCAGAAGGGTCTTACCTTGTACTCTGTGGGGAGAACAAAGGAGAGACATGAGCCACAGGGCCCCTCTGCTGTCACCACCCTCCCCCCGAGGCTGGGGGCACCCCGCCCGCATCGCCCGCTCTCCCTCCAGCCCCCCTTTCCAGAGCTGCCTGCGGGGGGGTGGCAGCCCCGCAGAACCCCCCCGGGACGCCTGCGGGGTCCCCAGCCCGTGCCCCCTTACCTCGCATCCCCCAGTTGACGGCGTTCGTGCTGTCGTAGTGGAAAAGCTCCGCGCTGGGAGGCTGCGGGGGGATGGGGGGAGGGCGAGTGAGAGGGAGGCTCCTGCAGACACTCCCAGGGGCACCTCCCACGTCCCCAGGGGAGGACACCAGGGTCCCCACCCAGCAGCAGGGAAAGCGAGGCACACGAGGAGGTGAAGTGACAAGCCCAGGTCACACGGAGGCAGGAGCAGAGCTCCTCATGCCAAGCAATCCCCAGGCCAGGACGCAAAGCAAAGCTCTTCTGCTGGAAAGCAACGCCAGCATCCCTCTGGAAATTGCCCTGTGCGAGTTTCGGGGCAGACACTGCCTGGACAGGGCACTTTGGACCCCAATAAATAATGATTATTAATGATAACAATCATTTTGGGTTGGCACAGGGCAGCAGTGACAGCAGGGATGCAGAGGAGGGGGAAACAGGACATCCCAGTCATGGAAAGGGAGCTCTGGGGGCTTGGTGGAGCCTGGGAGGACGGGGAATGCCTGGGAGAATGGGGAATGCCTGGGAGAATGGGGAATGCCTGGGAGAACAGGGAATGCCTGGGAGAACAGGGAATGCCTGGGAGAATGGGGAATGCCTGGGAGGACGGGGAATGCCTGGGAGAATGGGGAATGCCTGGGAGAACAGGGAATGCCTGGGAGGATGGGGAATGCCTGGGAGGATGGGGAATGCCTGGGAGAATGGGGAATGCCTGGGAGAACAGGGAATGCCTGGGAGAATGGGGAATGCCTGGGAGAATGGGGAATGCCTGGGAGAACAGGGAATGCCTGGGAGGATGGGGAATGCCTGGGAGGATGGGGAATGCCTGGCAGCAGCAGGAGGCACTCACCCTGTGCAGCCCGTTCCTCCTGTAGGCAGGAAGGGAGGCCGACTTAGAAATGAGGGGATCTGCAAAGAAGCCACCAAGGGGCATCAGGGAAAAAGCAGGAATGAGCCTCACACCCCAGGACAGCCCCCACTGGGCCACCCTCTGCCTCTGTGCTCCCAGCTCTGTCTCCTTCCAGCTCCAGCTCATTTCCAGCCTGGCTTCCTCCCGTGCTGATATTCCTCTCCCCAAAATCCCTCTCCTGTGGCAGCCCTCCCACCTCACACATTCTCCTCTCTCTGTTTCCCCGACTCCTCCTCTCTGCCCTGCTTCAGCTCGATCCTAACCCAGGCTTTCAAGGACTCCTCCTTGGCCTTCCTTGTCCCCTCCCTGGTCCCAGCACCTCCTCCAGCTGGGGCTCTGCACCCCGGGCTCGGGGGAGCAGCTGGGGAGGGCTCAGCTCAGGCACTCACCGCTGTCGGCCAGGTAGTGGGTTCGGGGAGCTGCAAGGAGAGCAGAGCCGCCCGTCAGGGAGGGCCACGCGCCCCATGCCATGCAGAACTGCCCATTCCCAGCCCCACAGATCCTCCCTGGGGCTCCCAGGGGCTCCCTGAGCGTCCCCAAACAGCTCCGAGAGGGCAGGTGTGCCATGAGGAAGGAGAGCATGGAATGGACAGGGCCATCTGTGCTGCCAGGCCCTGAAGTGCCCCCCGCCCCCCCCAGGCCCCCTGTGGCCCCAAGGGCAGGGCTGGGTGCCCTGGGGGCTCTGTGAGAAGAGCAGGGCAAGCAAGGCAGCCCTGGGGTGCCAGGAGGTGCTGGGAGTGCCAGCCCAACACAGGTCACAGCAACCCCGGCGTGGCTGTGCTGCCAGATTCCCAAGGGATCCTTCAGCCATTCCATGAGGCACTTCCAGGCTGCCCAGACACCACTGGGCATTGCCCCCTGCCAGCTGGGGCACAGGGAATGGATGGAGCCCCCCGAGAGGAAAACACCCTCCCGAGCCCAGCTCCACGCCCAGCACCTCTCATGAGCCCTTTCCTCATCCCATTCTTCCCTCTCCACCCCACAGACCTCCCGGGGGGCTGGGGCTGTGCCGGGTGGGACAGAGGGACAGGGACAGCCTTACAGCCGTTGAGGGAGCCCTCGTAGCCCGCTGTGTGCAGGGCCTCCCTGCTGCTGGCCGAGCTGCGAGGGGGTGTCCAGGGGTCTGCGTAGGAGTTGGACCGAGCCTTCATCTCCTCCCTCAGGATCAGCCTCCCGATGCCACTCTGGATCTGGCAGGGGGGGAAAAGCCACCTTGCACTCTTCCTTTCCCTGCCCAGCCCTCTGTGGCACACCACGGATGGGCACAGCACCGCCTGGCATCTCCTGAGGATGAGGTACTGGGGTGGGGGTGCCTCGGCAAGGGGATGCTCTCCCCCTCCTTCAGAGCCCCTGCTGGGGGTGGCCAGGAGGGGACAGATGGCTGAGGGCAGCAGGGATGGTGGTGGCACCCTCTCGGGTGGCAGAGCTGGGCTGAGCCTTGTCCCCAGAGCCAAGTGGGGACAGTTTGGTGCTGGCTCTGGGCCCAGCAGGGCTGGCACTCACCTTGTGCATGCCCCGGTCGTACCCATCCTCCTCACCACCTGAGGAGAACCTCCGGGCCCGGGGAGCTGCAAGGAGACACGTGAGGGGTCAGATGGGCACAAAAGCAGGGAGGAGGCAGTCCCCAACTGCGTGGGGACAGCTGGCTCCCAGGGACTCCTTGGGTTCTGGGGTCACCTTGGCAGGTATCTCAGCCCAACCCCACTTTTGTGTCCAGACCCAGCTCAAAACGGGGTGTCCTCCCAGGGAACGTGGAGGCAGGAACGTGTTTCCCTTTCTCCCGGCCCGACGGGAATTTGTTACCTTTGGGTGAGCCTTGGAAGGACCAGTATTCCGACTCGGAGTGGTAGTAGGGATCTGGGGAGTAGGCAGGGCTGTACTTGGATGAGTGCGCGATGTCCTCGCTGGTTTTGCTTTTGGTGGCTGCAGAGGGGGTGTCTGCAAAAGGAGCGGGCAGAGCCAAGGTGAGGATCTGCAGAGATCCGCCCCAAACGAAGGCAGATCCCCTTCCCGCCCCAGTGACTGCCGGGGCTTTGGGTCTGCACGGAGCACAGCTGGCATCATCACTTTCCAACGGCTGACACCTCCTCAAGGGCGCTGAGGCGGACTCGTGGGGACAGTGACAAGCAGGGGATGGCACCGATGTGGCCGCGAAGGGACCCGCATGGCTGAGAGCCCACGGCACAACAAATGCTGGCTCCTGCACCGTGCCCACGCCGGTGCCACCGGTGCCACCGAGCCCCCTGAGCTCTGCTGTCCCCAGCAGGTGAGAGAGGGGGTGGAGGAAGGCTCAGACCCAGCAGGGACGGGGATCTCTGCGTCCTGCCAGGGAGAGGTGGCAGCAGAGGGGAGCAGAGGGGCTCTGGCAGGGCTTGGTCCCCTCTGTGTGGCAGGGACACACAGAGTGCTCAGGATGGGGACAGAGCCTCAACAGCACACGGGGGAGCCCAGGGGGGAGTTCTGCTGCACCAGAGGCCAGGAGAGTGACAGGGGAAGGAGCACAGGGACAGCAGGTGGCAGAGCCATCCCACCACAGCCGGCAGGCACGGGGGACCCCGCAGGTACTTACAGCAGCAGGAGCAGCCAGCAGCGGGCGGTGGGAATTGGGCAGGAGGGAGGGGAGAGCCCGGGGAGAGAGAGGAGACACAGTTACTGCTCAGGGGGGCTGCTGTCCCTCCGTGAGCAGAAGCAAGCGGGGACAGTGCAAGCCAGCCCCGCTGAGAGCCACCGAACACCGAGGGCCACCAAACACCCTCCCCAACCTGCCACACCCCCAGGCCTGTTTCACGCTGGAACAGCCACCCAGGACGGGCTGCGAGTTTTCTCCAGGGCTGCATGTGAAACTGCAAATTGCTTTTTTCATCCCTTTTCTGAGGCTGCCCTGACTCCCTTATCCCCTCTGCCACCCCATCGAGGTCCTGCTCCCCCTCCCACAGCTATCCCTGGTGTCACTGCCAGCCTTTGCTCCATCCCTCACAGCAAGGACAGGGTCCGAAGTCACACCTGTCCCCCACTGAGCCCACTCTGCTGCCCAGAGTGGAAGCAGGAGCATCCCACCGAAGCCCAGCACCCAGCCCTCGATGCCTGCCCCGTCTCCCGCCCAGCCCCTGAGCACGCCGGTCCCCTCCCCGGGGTGACACGGGGACAGGGACACAGCAGCCAGACCGTACCGTGGCGCTTGTAGATGGGGGGCTTCCTGTAGATGTTACTCTCGCCAGCAGCTGGTGGGAGGAGAGAGAGGGAAGGGAAGAAAGAAGAGGGAGCGGGAGGTGAGTGCGGGCGTGCTGAGAGCGCACAGGACGCGGGTCCTGCAGGGCCACCACCCCCACGCCACGTTTCCATCACACAACCGCCTCCGGGCCCACGAGTGCCCCGGGAGGGCTCCGGGAGGGCTCCGGGCCGGCGGCACGGGCACAGGAGCACGGTCCCGGCTGCCCACGGCGTGACAGGACATGCAGTGAGCGCCCAGCGACAGCATGCACCGGGGCGCGGGCACAGCCTGCCAGCCGGCAGCGAGGCACCCGGGGCGCGTTCTCGGGGTGCCAGCACCTGCAAGAACCGCCTGCGAGCTACCTGGGGCGAGCCAACATCAGCCAAAGCCTCTTTCCGCAGCAGAGAGAGAAAAGAGCGAGTCGGGAAGGAAAGCGAGCCGGAGCCTGGCGCTGGAGCAGGGAGGGGGCCATCCATAAACCACCGAGCGGCAGGGCAGGGATGGGATGGGATGGGAGCGGAGCTGGGGGAGCCTCTGGGTGTCCTCAGGGCATCAGCGATGCCTTGGGGAGGGTGCCACGCTTTTGGGGCATGGGGAGATGCCAAGAGCGGAGTGGTCCGGGGTTCTGACCCCGCTGAGGGGTGATGGGCAGCTCTGCCTGCTTCCCAACCCACTGTCCCTTCCTGCCCGCTCCGTCCCCGTCCCCGTGGGCTCTGCGTGGCCGGGAGCGGGTGGTGGCCCTTACCTGGTGGCCCCCTGCAATCCCTGCAGAAGGGGAGCAGGCATCTGGCAAGCCCAGAAGACACTGGGGGGAGGGAGCGGCGGGCCCTAGGGGGAGTATAAAATAGTCATCTGTAGCGGATGGGTGTGCAAACGCCTCCGGCAGACACGCTGCGGCTGGTGACCCTGGGGGCAAGGCACGGCGGGGGACAGGCTCTCACCAGGGGACTCATCTTCGTGTGGGGAGTGGAGGGAGGGCGGGGAGGAGGAAGAAGAGGGATGTTGCAAGGACCAAGCAGACTCCGGGCGGCTCTGGGACCTCCGGGTGGTGACGGGGGGAGAAGGAGGAGGGTTCAAGCCGTAGGTCCTGTTTATGGATGGCCTCTGCCCGGGGTAGATCCTGCTGCCAGCTGGCTCTAGGCAGGCGGCGGAGCTACGCATGCGACACAGCGGGGACGGCACATGCGGGCATGCCACGGACACGGCGCTCCCCCGGCCGCGGGGCGCTCCGGAGCCTACCTGGGATGTGGAAATGCTTGGGCGCTTGGTATGAGGTTGGAGTGGAGGACCTCACATCTAACTGGCTATAGTAGGGGGAGCTGCGCCCGCTCTCGGTGCCTACGCGGGGCCGAGCAGAAGCAGCCGTGAGTGACCGAGAGAGAGAACAAGAGGCAGAAGAAAATGGGTGTTAAATGCAGCGGTGTTAGAACAGCAGGGGCGGCCCGTGGCGGGGGGTGGTGTGACGGGGACGTGCGCCGGGCTGCGGTCCAGGAGTGGCCGTGATGGAGCGGGGGGAGATTTCCCGCATCTCCGGAGGCGGGCGGGATGCGGAGGAAAGCCCGGTGCGGGGCTGGCCGCTGCCGCAGCGCTGCCAGGAAAGCCGAGCGTGCTGCAGAGGCAGACGGTGACGAGCCCCTGGCGGTGCAGCGGGGCTCTCAGAGAGCTCAGAGTGTTCCAGTCCTTCCTCCCCAGCTCCAGAGGACAGGGGACACGGCCCAGGCACGCTCTGCTCCCCTGCCATGCTCCGGGGTGTGCGTGCATGCGCGTGTGCAAGGAGCTCTGGGCACAAGCACTCTCCTGCACGCCCCTCCCAGAGCCAGCAGTGCAGCTGAGGGGTCTTCACCAGAGCCTCCCACCCCATCCTCCATGAGCCTCAGCCCGTGCCTGAGCCCCACATTCCCCTTGGCCTCTCCTTGCTGCTCTCAAGAACTTGGAGAACCAGAGGATGTGCAGAGCTGGGCACTGCTCCCACCATGGGCCACTCCAGGCCTCCTGCTGCTTGCCAGACGAGAAACCACAGAAATCCCAGAGATATTTTTGTGATCCTCTCTCCACTTGGTGGTGTGAGCTCAGCTCAGCCTGGGGTTGCGGCCGAAATCCTCACCTGAGCGGTAGAAATGGTGGGGGGACCTGGGGATGGTGGGGGACATGCCCTGGCGGCTGTAGGTGGGGGAGTCGATGTAGCCAGGGCTGGAGGCTCGCCTCTGCCGCGTGTCAAAGCTCTCGTAGATGTCCTGGGGTGGGGAAGGTGTGGAGAGACTGGGGTTAGAGCTGGCAGGAGGTGTCCCACGGACGGGGGTCCCCTGCGTGGGGCAGCCCGGGAGGGGCTCTGTGTGTGACACTGGGCAGTGTCTGTGTCCTCTGAGGCTGCAGGGGTCCCCAGCCTGCCCTGCCTCCCCCCTGCCAAGGCACAGGCAGCAAAGCCCAGGGTGGGACCAGGTGACCGTGTCCAGCCAGAGGTTTTGTGCCCAGACATTGTCCCCTTCCCTTGAACTCGTTCCCAGTTACTGGTGTCTCCCTCCACGGGGCAGCAGCTGCACCCTGGGGCCGCTCTGCCAGGGAGGGTTTTCACCCTGCTCTCTTTGGGGCCTGAAGGACACGACTGTCCCCCCGTCTCCCCACACTCTGGGGCAGCCAACAGCCCAGGGGGACGATCAGCAGAGCCTCTGGGCAGAGGGACATCCTGTGGCAGCAGCAGGTGACAGACCCCCAGTGCCCACAGGGGCATTACCTGTGAGTAGGGGGAGAGGGTCCCCAGGGACTGGAGGCAGCGGGAGGCAAAGTGAGGAGGAAAAAAGAGAGAGAGAGAGGGAGAGAGAGAGAGCACACGGTTAAGAGAGCAGTGACAGACTGGGGTCCCACAGCAGCTCGTTTTCCCCGTGTCACCGGGCAGGGAGGGGCACTGATGGTACAGCCAGAGCTGAACTGGGGCGTGACACTGGGCAGGGAGCCCCTGGCCAGGAGAGGAACTGGCCTGAGCAATCAGCAGCTGTCACCTCTGCAGAGAGGGGGAGGCACAGAGGGCCATGGCCACGCTGCCTGCACTGTCCTGGGTGAGCTGCAGGCTTGTGCCAAAACCTTGGCATGGGGATGTAAGAGGTGCTGCTGCCAAATCCTCCTCCAGCACCACGGCAGGTGCCCCACCTGTGTGAGCTCTCAGCCCCTCTTCTTCCAGGAGCTCCCTGAGCTCACCCGGCAGCCCCAGCTGGGCAGGCAGGACAGTCCTGAGCCTGAGCATCCCCTCATCACAGCCCTGCAGAAATGCACTGCCCCAGCCCCTTCCCTGCCTGCAGGGCCAGCACCCAACAGGGCAGCCCTGCTCCAGAGGTGCTCCAGAGGTGCTCCAGAGGTGCTGTGCTGGCTGGGCTGCAGGATTGGCTGCCAGGGGCCAGGCTCAGGGCTGGGGGGGTGAATTCCCTGCCCATCACTCCTCTCCCACAGCGCTGTCCGTCCCTGCTCGTGCCCTAAGGTCACTGGTGTCTTTCTGACTCTACAGCAGCAGCAGCACCTCTGCCTCCAGCACACACCCTCCCCAAGGCCCTGGGAGAGGCCCTGCCCCGCTCCTGCCTCCCTGCACTCTTCCCACTGGCAGGAACAAAGCCCCCCACAGTTCTCCCCCAGCCTGGGGCGCATTCCTGCACACCCCAGCACGGCACTTCGGGAGACTCAGTACCTCCCCATAGCTATATCTCTCCAGCGTCTCATCCGACGTGTATCTGTGATAGGGCTCGTAGGAAATGAGGTCAGGACGCTGCACTTCGTAGATGGCTTTAATCTTGGGAAGGGCTGCCAGGTCTTTGTAATTAAGGATCTCATTATCCACTTTAGCCTAGGGAGAGGGAGAGACAGAGACAGAGAGACGGAAAGGAAGAGGAGGAGAGAAGGGAGGGGCGGCTGGAGCGCAGAGTGTGGAGCCAGCACAGGGCAGACAGAGCCCACTGTCACCCCAGCAGCAGGGACAGGTAGGAGGAGAGGCCTGAGGGGCAGCAGTGGGAGGGCAGAGGAGCTGGGAGGGCAGGACTCTGAGCTGTGCCATGGCACCGGTGGCACAGCGTGCTGCTGGGACAGGGGGACTTGTCCGTGCTGTCCCCGCATTCTGGGCTTGTCCCACTGAAGAGCAGCACTGGGAGCTGCTGTTCCCACCCCTGGGGCCCTGGGCGGGGCTGCACTTACGCAGATGACTCGGTTTGGGGAGCCGATGCTGGAGCCAGGGGGAGAGATGGAGGTTTCCGACGTCCTCCTGTGCTGTGGAGGCACAAAGTGGGAGGGCAGGTGAGAGCACGGCGAGGAGGGACCCCTGAGCAGGCAAATCGTTGGTTTGGGGGCTGAATTTCACTTTCACAGCCTCAGCCACGGCCACCCATCATCCTCTGGGCAGCCTCAGGAAGCCACTGCGGGTGTGGGCACTGCCAGAAGAGTTCAGTTCCAGCAGGGACTCGGGGACAGTGGGACCTGGGAGGTGCCACTGCTCGAGATGCCCCTTGCTCTCCTGCTTACCTTCAGCTTCTTCTCGGCTCTGGCTGCCTGCTTGCAGATGGGGTGCCACACTTCAGAGCCTGCAAGGCAGCAAAGGGACAGCGTGTCAGCGCCACACACGGCCACCCCCTGTCAGGGGTCAGCCAGGTGCCCCTGCCACGTCCCTGCCACCTCCAGCAGTGCCACGGGAACGTGCAGGGCAGTGGGGACTGTGATGAGGAACGGAACAGCTCCGGAGCACAGAGGGCAGGGGCCAAACCTCAGCTGGGACAGCAAACTCGGGTGGATTTAGGGTGGCCCAACCAGTTCCTGCTGGTTAAACCGGGGTGACACCGAGCTCGGGGCATCACAACACCTCCATCCTTTGGGCTGGAGCGAGCAGAGATCGGGCTTTGCCCAGGTGTGCAGGGAGACAGAAAGTTCCCAGCCCAGTGGCAGGGAAGGTTTCACGGAGAGCGATGATGTTTGCACACAGGAGCTGGAGAGCAGTGGAGAGGGGGATCTCTGGCACTGCTGCACGAAGGGACCCTTCCAGGTGCCATAAGGACCCCAACCCCAAAGTCCCCCCAGCCGTGCTGGTCACAGCCCTACCTGTCAGGTACATCTCCTCTCCCTCTGTGAACATCTGGTGGCAGCGCACACATCTGGCACAGGTGGGGTGGTAGTGCTTCCCTCCTGCCTGCACGGGCGAGCAGAGAGGAGCCCTGAGCGAGGCAGGGCACGGTGACCTGCCCCTGTCCCCGGGTGGCCCTGCCAGCCCTCGCTGCTGCAGACAGTGGACAAACTGTCTGGGGTGGCCTCGGAGACCTCCCCATGCCATGGAGAAAACCAGAGAGCTGCATCCCTGTTTGCAGCCTGCTGGGCTACGAGTCAGACCAGGAACCTTCTGCTCAATGCCAAGCCGAGCCAGGAGGTCCCAGACCACCAGGGACAGTGTCCCTACAGAGCTGACACTCTGGGAACGGCTGAGACCCTCTGCAGCCAGGCTTTGCACCAGCTCTTCCTCCACAGATTGGAGGAAAACCAGCAAATTTGGCCCCAGATGTCCCAGCAGGGAAGCAGCAAAGGACCCCAAAGACCTCCCTGTCTATCACTGCCAGCTCCACTCCCTAAAGGAGCTTTCCTCCTCCTCTGCTCCAATTTCAGTGCTAGGGACAGGCTCTTCCCCGGCCGAGAGGAAGCTGAGCTGCTCCTTCAGCTCTTTTGACAGGGCTAGCAGCTGAAATTGGGAGCTTGCTGCCCCTCCAAGTGTCTGTTAGCATTTCAATTATGGGCTGGGAGCTGGGAGCCAGCTCAGGGCTCTTACAGCTCAACCCTAAAGAACTTTTTACTCCCATAATAAACCAAGAGAAGAGGGAGAATAATTGAAGGTGGCAGAGGGAAGATGAGGCTTTTGCTTACAAAGAACAGGGTTATGATAGAGGGGGCTGGAAGCAGGAGGATCAACAGGGAAATTTGCTGCAAGGATAACTGAGAACCTGCCCGTGGGCTGCCCATAAAATCAGCCTGGAATTCGGTGTCCGTGGGGTGCAGATGGCAGTCGGTCCCTCCAGTTTATGCCAAAACTGAGTGGAAGGTTTTGGGACAGGCAGGAGGGTGAGTTTGGAGGGTTTGGGCCCCTCTTCCTTTCCTTACAGCGCAGAGAGGGGACAGCCCTGTGCCAACCCAAACCATTCCATGTGGAGGGAGGCTGGCTGCTCCCCCAGGAATGTCCCAGCCCATTCCCAACCTTCGTTTCATCACACACCTTCTCCAGAAGCCACCCAATATCTCAACACCCAGAACTCCTCCAAACCATGCACAAACCTTGTTCCTTTTATTCTGGTTATTATTCCAGCTTGTACAAGGCTGGTGGAGCTCTGAGGGAACTGCTCATTATCACTTGGGTCCCTTAAAGCCTCATTAATCATCCAAGCCTGGCTGGGCAGCTTGGAGCAGTTGGGAATGCCTGGAGGCTGCCAGGATAGCACCGGGAGGCTCCTTAATGCCTAAAATTATTTAAAGGTGCCTTTTCCATCTCACACTCCGACAGAGAGGGCAGTTAAAGCCCCTGGATTCACAGAGGGTTCAATACTGGGAGCAGGCACATGCCAGGGAGGGTGAGGAGCTCAGCCTTCCATCCCTGGAGGTGCCCAAGGCCAGGCTGGATGGGGCTTGGAGCAACCTGGGACAGTGGAAGGTGGGCAGGGGGGTGGAATGAGATGATCTTTAAAGTCTCTTCCAACCCAACCCATTCCATGATTTTATGACAGGAACCCCAGGTCCCCTCTGGCTCCTCTCCCCCTGCTCCCAAGCCAGGTATCACCACCCTGCTCACACCTGTGGGTGCCTGAGGATGCTCTATCCTGGCACAGGGCTCTTGGGGGCTGGCACTGCCCAGGGCAGGAGCAGCAGCAGGGATTTGGTGTCAGGGCTTTGTCCAGCTCCGTTGGATTTGCTGAGCCAGTGAGCTGGTGCTGGGCAGCTGCTGCAGTGCTGAGCTCCTGCTCCCAGCAGGGCCGGGACGCTGCCGGAGCCTGGAGTCAGCAGAAACCTTTCCCAGGCACACACAGCCCCCCCCGGGCTGGGCAGAGCTGCTGGGAGGCTCCTGGCAATTTGTTCCAGCTCCGGGAGAGGCTCCTTGGGCAGGAGGGAGCTCCAGTCCAGCCCGGCTGGCAGGAACAGGGAGCGTGAGCCCCTCTTGGGGGGCTGTGAGTGAAACAGGCTGGAGACATCCTGGGACACCTCTCAGCAGGCTGGAGACTCACACAGCCACTGCAAGGGCACCTGCAGAGCCATGGGACCTCTGATTTTGGGATGCAGCTTCCTGGGGCTGGCAGAGGCGTGGGAGCCCTTCCCTCCTGCAGAGGGAGGTCTCAGCAGTGACAGAGCACAGTTCCAGCATTGCTGCCTCTCTGTGCCATCACAGGGTCTAAAAATTACACCAGGCTTCCTTCTCTGTGCCTCCTGAGCCTTTACATCACCCTCACACTGGATTTTCTGCATTTTTTTTTTTTTTTTTTCCTTGCCAGCACTGGGACAGAACAGAAAGCACGAGAGGACACATCACTTCCAGGAGCCGGGAAGGACCAGCCCTGATGGACCTCTCTGTCCTTCCCCAAAACCATCCCTCCCTCCCTCCCTCTCCTGAGCAGCTGTGCAGCCCCACCACTGTCCAGAACACGTCCCACAGCCACCTGCATCCACGGCGGGATCCCTGGGGAATCCTGCATCCCTCCGTGGCTCTGCCGGAGCAGCTCCTGCTGCCCAGCAAAGCCTCCCCCTGTGAAGGGGACCCCCTGCTCCGGCGTCTGCCCTGCCAAGGGGTGTTCCGTGGGACCCCCGCCCACGGGCAGGGTGCTGCAGCCCCTGGGGCCGGCTCCGCAGCGGGCAGCAGCGCGGGATGTGTTTCCAAGGCAACAGGCAGGCTGCCGGCACAGGGATGCGCTCAGGGGAGGGCACACCCGGAGCCGGGCACGGCAGCAGCTGCTCAGGGCTGGTTTCCCGCACCTCCAGACATGTCCCAGCAGCCCAGCCCGACTCTGCTGTTTCCCGAGCTCCAGTATCCAAGGTCTGGTGTTGTTTCCCCCTCTCCCACCCTCCGGAGAAGGGGGTCAGGCTGTGACAGCGCTGCTGCGGGACGAGGCACGGCCCCCAGGGATGGAGGGTGGCACCCTCCCACACCCTCCCAGGGCATGTCCCTGTCACAGACCCGGCATGGGGCGGCTGCAGCCCCGGACTCACCTCCAGGACACGGCCACTGATGTAGCGGTCGCAGGTCTCGCACTTGATGCCGAACTGGGCGTGGTAGTCGGACTCACAGTACGGGATGCCATCCCTTGGGAGAGGGACAGGAGGGGTGAGTGGCAGGTGAGCCCCTCGCCACACCCCCGGCCCCGGGGACAGCCCAGGAACGTCGCAGGGCGGTGGCACTCACTTGCTGATGTACTCGCCGGTGAGGATGATCCCGCACGTTTGGCACTTGAAGCAGCTGACGTGCCACTGCTTCTCCAGGGCCAGCAGGGACTGGCCCTGCTTGATCTCCTCCTTGCAGCCGGCGCAGTCTGGAGGGGCAGGAGGGGATGTGGGACACGGCAGCACAGCCGGGACACCCCCAGCAGGGACACCCCCAGCAGGGACACCCCCAGCTGCTGGGCCACCCCGGCTGTGTGACCCGGCCCTCCCCTCACACCCAGTGGAAAGCCCTGCCCCGGAGGACTTTTCCGGGGCTGATGCTGTTACAGACACCCGGCTCCTGAGGCAGCCTCGCGGGGATCGCTTCATTATGGAAATCTGTCACCTCTGCTTGTCCCCAGCACAGGAACCAGGGGGAAAGCTGGGACCTCTGAGGTACCGCCGGCACCCAGCCACAGCACAGAGCTGGGTCTGCCTCGGGGTGAGGGGCCTGAGCCAGGCCAGCTGGACATCAGGAAGAAATTCTTATCTGAAAGAGCGGCTGGGCACTGGAATGGTCTGCCCAGGGAGGTGGTGGAGTCACCGTCCTGGACGTGTTTAAAGACAGCCCAGACGGGGCACTCGGTGCCGCGCTTTAGTTGATGAGGAGGTGTTGGGTCATAGGTTGGGCTTGATGACCTCAAAGGTCTCTTCCAGCCTGGTTCATCCTGTGATGGGCTGTGGGAGGGCCACGCTGCCCTGGCAGGTGCCCAAGGGAGGGAAGTGTCCGGCAGAGGAAGGGCTGTGCTGTCCGGCAGCCGCGTCCGGCCGCGCTGCGCTATTTACCCGCCTCCCTTCCTTCCCTGCCGCCCCCGGCTCCAGCGCGCCGCGAGCAGGAAGCACATGGGCCTCGGACCCCTGACCTTGACTCCTCCTTGTCCTCTCCTCCCCTGGGCAGCAGGTCTGCCTGGAGGGGGGTTTTCTTTAACCCCGTCCCTGCCACGGGGGAAGCGGGAGCAGACAGCCCATCCCAGGCTGCTCCGTGCCCAACCCCTGCCTGCTCGACAAGGGGGGAAGATTTCTGACCCCTGGAAAAAAGCAGGATCTGTTCCCTCACTCAGATCCGGCTGGTTTGGGGTTGTTTGCAGGGCTGGGGCTGCAGGGAGAGGCTCGGCATCCTGCTTCTAGGGATGCCTTGCCTATGGAATGCACCACCCTGCTGGTGGCAGTGCCAGGGCCACCGGGGCCGTGAGGGACACGTGCGGGTGGCGCGGGCTCCGTCTGCCTGCAGCTGCCATGAATAAGGCATGGTGTCCTCAGGCAACCCCGCTCCAGGGCCCGCGGAGCGCCGGGAAGGGGATGGGGAGGGAGAGGCAGGCGGGAGGGAGGCAGAGCCTGGCTCTGGGCAGCTCCGCAGCCCCTGGAGGAAGATGGGGGAATTCCTGCCCATTCCTCACTCCTGCCACGTCCCCTCCATCGAGGGCTGGGGGGCGGGAGGCAGCTTGGGGGGCTCACAGGGGGTCCATCAGCACCAACCCCGCCACCCACAGTGCCACCATGGTGACTGGGTGACGAGGACCGTGGGTGACACCCAGTCCTGGCTCTGGCCCTGGCTGCAGGACTCTGCGTCAGGCACTGGCCTCCATGGCAGGAAGGGAAGGCCCTCCCAACCTGGGGTCACAAGCAAGGCCAAACCCACCCAAAAGAGCTTATCCATCACTCCAGCTGACTCCTAGGGGTTCCCTGGGGTTCACCAGGGCACAGGGCTGAGCAGAAAAAACCTTTCAGTGCTTGCAGACCCAGCAAGGAACGCCAGTGCTGTGGAAGTCCCAGGAGTACTGCCAGGGCAGCCACTGGGACACAAGGCAACTGACCCCGAGCAAAGCCAGCTCCAGAACCCCCCCATGAGCTCAGACTGCGCCTGCCAGGGTGGTGGCACCTGCCCAGGTCACAAACAGGCCGGGGCAGTCTCCGAAACCAGCGGTGAGCTGCAGTCCTGGGTGCAGCCGCAGGACTGCCCCGTCCCTCCTCCCAAAGGGCTGTGACACCCGTGGCTCTGCGGGGCTGCACAGCCGCCCCACAGCCTGTCCTGTCACCCCCTGCAGGGACACGTGGCCCCTGTCTTGGTATCCATCGCAGGACAGCGGCCAACTTACGGCTGGGCCCGTGGATCTTGATGGGCTTGGTGCTGAGGAGGGAGTGGGAGCAGTTTTGGCAGACGCAGTCCTTCCCGCTGAACGTGACCTTGTCTCCGATGGGGAACGGCTTCCTGCGGCCAGGGAGAGGCGGGGAGGGCTCAGCAGTGCCCTGTGCTGGGCCAGCAGGGAGCTCCAGGCAAGGGCTTCTCCAAGGGGTCACCAGCCCGTGGTGACAACTTCCACTCACCTGCAGGTGCTGCAGACAAAGCACTTGGGGTGGTAGGTCCTGCCCAGGGCAGAGATGACCTCGCCGGTGATGAAGTCCCCGCAGCTGTCACAGCGGGTCCCGTAGAGCTGCTGGTAGTCGTGGGTGCAGATGTACTCCTGGTTCTTGAAGAAGAAGCCCGACTGGGCCAGGTCGCAGCCGCACACTGGGGGAAAGGACGCGCAGCCGTCAGGGCAGGTCCGCGATCCCTGAGCCACCTCTCCAGCTTCCCGCAGGTATCCCCGAGGGCTTCCCTGGCCAGCCGAGCTCTGGGGCCTCGCCCGGGACCACAAGATGTCAGTGTTGGGCTGTGGGATGGGGCCGATCCCACAGGGAATCCCACTGCCGGGAGGGAGCCCCTGCACTGCAGCGCTCCTGCACCACGCGCAAACGGCTTGGCACGGCCTGGGCATCCCCTCCTAGACCCGCTGCACCTGGCTGGGGCTCAGCCCCTCCGTTTGGCACTCTCGTGGTGTCAGGAAGACGAGGACAGCGCTGGCAAGGAGCTGGGAGTGCCCTAGGGACAGCTGGGGAGAGGTCCCCTCCCTGCCCTGGGGCACGGTGCCACCTCTGCGATGAGCCATCTCCACTCCCCGCACATGGAGCCGTGCCCTGACGGCAGCAGCTCCCGGGAACGCTGGGCTTGGAGCTCTCCCTGCTTGTTTTTCCACAGGTGTCCAGCCCAGCCTCGCTTCCTTCCCCGCTGTGGGAAGTGTGGGTGGTGCACAGCCCCTCCCAGTAATCCAAGCAGACGTGGCCAGCCCTGGCCTCAGCACCATCTCCCTCCTACGGCTTCTCCAGCCCGAGGGACCTGGAGAGCGGCAGAGCCTGGCAGTGGGGTGGCACAGGGTGCTCCTGGGGCCTGTGCACGATGGCCATCCCCTGTCCTGCAAGGTGACAGGGTGGAGAGGGGGCTACAGAGCGACTGAGCACCCTCTGGCACAGCCCACCCTGGTCTCTGCTTTGTCCTTCAGCCCCCTCTGTCCCGTCCCTGAGCTGTGGGGCAGCCCCGGGTGACAGGGGACAGCTGGACCCGCTGCTGCAGGGCCCGTGGGGGCAGAGATGCAGCTCCTGTCCTGGGGAGCATCCCTTGGCCGAGCTGCTCCCTGGAGCTGGGGGTACCCAGCAGGAGGAATTTGGGTCTCCCAAACATCCTGTCAGCGACGAGGGACAGGCCAGCAGCTCGGGGACAGCATCAGGAAGCAAATGCAAGATAAAACGAGGCTGCTCTGTGCCCTGTTTGCTGTGGGAACAGCACATCCCATGGCTTCGCTCCTGTGCCAGCTCCCGGGGACACACCAGGGACAGGCAGTGGGGCCGGAGCCAGCCAGAGGTGGCAGGAGGTGAGAGCTGCGAGGGGAGGTGAGACAGGAGGATTTCCTCTCATTATTTATTCCCTTTCACTTGGAAATCGGGCACTGAGCGCTGCCGGGCTCTCCCTGCTGGCTGCCGGGCCCTTTGAAGCTGGCGGCTGTCTGAGCTCTTTGTCTGGATGCTCAGCTCCTGCTGGATCCTCCACGCCGAGCTGGGAAAGGGCAGGATGCTCAGCACGGGGCCCTGCAGGTGCAGCTCAGCCCTGAGGGCATCCCGGGACAGATCCCCCCTCCCAAAAAGCTGGGGCTGCCCACCCCATGGGGGACAGGGCTGCAGCAGGGTGGGGACAGCCCGGGGAAGTGTCCCCTCCAGCCAAACCCTCTGGTCCCTGGCAAGGAGCGAAGTGTGGCCAGGAGGATGGGGATTATGCTTGGCACAGGGAGCTTGGAAGACCAGAGGCCTGTAAAAAGCCCTGGAATGGGGAATTTGAGAGCCTGCAGAAGCTGCTTGAGAGGAGCTGAGGAGCCCTTCAGCAGCAGCAGCTCTGCACCATGAGCTTTACAGCCCTGCAGCTCCCCTCTGGTGCTCCAGGAGGATCCAAACAACCTCTCTGCTCCGCTCCTGCCAGCCCTGGGGGCCACCAAGTCCCAGCTGCTGGGGTCCCATGGGCAGGTGGCAGGGATGTGTCACCCAGCCCCAGCTCTGGCAGGAGCTGCTCTGGGCATCTCCCACCTCGCTGCCTCTCAGCCAGGCTGGCAGTGCCTCCTCCTGCTTTGGGAGCAGCTGAAGGACACGGTGACCCCCCCAGACACAGATGGGCACATGTGGGACCTGCAGGCTGCTCCAGGGTAGTGACACTGGACACCCCTTCACTGGCTCTGGCATCACTCAGGGGCTCTGTGCCACCTGTGCCACAGCACATCCCCCTGCAGCCGCCACCCCAGGCGTGTGCCCACATCTCAGTGGGCCAGGTGGGTCTGTCCCCAGCCTTTTGCTTTGCCCCCAGGGCTGTGGGACAACCTGGCCAGCAGCTTTGTGGGGATCCTTATCCTACCTTGGCAGGTGAAGCAGCGGATGTGGAAGTGGTTGCTCTGCACACGCACGACCTCGCCCTTGCAGGTGTCCCCACAGCGGTAGCACTGGATGGCAGAGGAGCTGCTCCCAGGGCTGTAGGGGTTTTGCTGATAGGGAACTGCTGGCAGGAAGGAGGGAGAGCAAAAGGAGAGAGGGGAAGGGTCGGTTAGGATTTGGGACACAGCCGGGTGTCACTGAGCTCAGGCCGGTGGCTGTGGCACGGCCAAGGGACATCAGGCCAGCACTAAGGGCAAGGGACAGCACCCAGTGACTCTGAGATGGGAGCCCAGCCCTCTCTGGATTTGGGATTTCCCTGCCCCACAAAAGAGGCTCACGGGCCTGCAGTGCCAAACTCTGTGCGGGGCACCCTGTCCCTGCATGGCCAACCAGGTCACAGCCTCATCCCAGAGCTCCCCAGATGCTCTCCTGCCCCACAGCAGGTGCAGGAGGACACTGCAAGGACCAGCCCCTGCTGCTGTGCTCAGCCCTGGTGGCTGCTGACCTCTCTGGACAGCCCAGCCAGCTCCGAGCTGGCAGCAGCATGGGAAGGAACTGCTGGGTTTTTTTGGAGCTTCCACTTGTTTGCTTAGGAACTGGAGGAAGAAATCATTTGTCAAGGAGCTTTCAAACATCACAGCAATCGAGTGCCTGGCCCTGGTGGGACTGTCACCTCCTCAGCAAGGAGCACAGCCCAGTGCCACGGCTCCTTCTGGAGTGGCCCCGCGGTGTGTGAGGCTCTGGGAGGAGCTGGGGGCTGCAGGGGAGGGCAGGGCAAGAGCTGAATTTCTCCTGCTGCAGACAGTGCTGGGATTCACCTCTGCTCCTCGCCCCCTCTGGGAACACCCCCCAGGCGATGCCCAGCAGCCTCACCCCACGCCCCAGGGTAAAACCCTCCTGCTGCTGGATCCTTCTGCTGTCTCAAGGCAATGCCCAAACACACGGAGCAGCTCCTGCTTTCCCTGCCCCACCTGGGCGTGCCTGGGCTCTGCAGGAGCTCCAGCCAGGCTGACACCACGCCAGCCACTGCAGGATTTATTTGCTGTAAGATTTCTGAGAGGGAGTCACAATCCGGGCAACTCAAGCGGCAGAAAGGAGGATTTCAATGGGCCAGAGCTTTTCTGACCCAGTGCTGAACTGCATTCCCAGGAACAAGAGAAGCAGCTGATTGAAAGCCAGCCTGTGAAGTCCCGCAGGAGCTGGGAAGAAGGGGCACAGGACAGAGGAGATCACTCATCAGAGGCTCCTCGCTCACCCAGGGGCAGATCAAGTGACAGGGAACAGAAACAGCCCATTATTGGCTTCAAAAGCCAGGCAAGAGAAGTCAAAATGACATTGAGACTGTCACAGTAAAATCCCATTCCCTGTGCCAAGTGCCCAGAGACACAGGGGCTGAACCTCCTGGAGCTCAGCTCCATCCCTGGAGCTGCTGGTTTGGGCTGCAAGGGAAGCTCTGAGTGCCCTCCTGCAAAGCTCAGACTCCAGCCTTGACTTCCAAGGACTTCCCAGAGCTGCTGGGACTTCCCTTCCCTGCAAGCCAAGAGCTCTCAGAGGTACCTGAGGCACTAAAGGACACCAAGTGCCAGCAGAGGAGTGACAAAATGGAGGTCAGGCCTGGAGCTAGCCCAGCAGAGACTAATTAGTCTAGACCTAAATCACTCTGAGGTCCCAAACGAAACGAAGGGAGCAGGGAAGCCCCACCCAAGAGACACCAGCCCTGGGAACAGCAATCCAGCACCTCCTGTGATGGTTACTGGTGGTAATGGGTGCCCAGGAGCCCTGCAGCTGCCTGAGGGGACCACCAGGATTTCCCAAGGCTGGAATAAATCAGGGATCTTCTCTGCGGGGGTCTCCAGCAGAGCAAGAGTTACAGAGCTGAAACTTCCTCCCACGCACCCACGGCTCACACCCTGGCCCAGAAAGAAGCCAAAGCCAAGCCCTGGGACACAGCCATGGAAATCCACAAAGCTGGGAGAGGAAAGCAGGACAGAGACGGGGGGAAAGGCAGGAATTCATCCACGCTTCAGCATTCACAATAAAGAAAGGGGGAAGACAAAAATAATAATCTATGTCGGAACATGCAGGCATCACTTAGTGCGGGCTTCTGCTCTCCAGGGAAAACTTCCTGGTGTCCATAGCAACACAGCGCCAAGCCCTGGCTTGGTCTGACGGGAGGGAGGCAGAGGAGAAGGAGCTGAGGATGGGAAAGATGCTTTTAGCTGTGCTCCTGCACGGGCAGAGCTGGATCTGATCCCTCACTGCTGGCTGTGCCCGTGGGGATGGGTCAGGACCCAGCCCAGGGCCCCCTCACCCTCCCGCTCTGCTCAGCGCTCCCCAAAGCTCCCTGATTTGTGCTTAACCTCCCGCCCAGGCTGGAATTCTGTCCGGGAACATTGGTGCATTGTGTGTTGCAGGCAGCAGCTGCCCGCCTCGTGGCCCCGTGCAGGAAGTATTACACATCCCACAGCCCCGAGCACAGGGCCAGCTGAGCGGGGCAAAGCTCATTACACCCAAATAATCCACTGATAATGTAAGTAGCATTAGTGGACGCAGGCTGGGATGCAGCAGGCAGGGAGAGGGGGCGGGAGCTGCCCAAGGAATGCCATAATCTGCCCCCTCTTTGCTCCTGTTTTGCTCGCAGCTGGCTTGGGCCAACAATTCATGCGTTTGTGCTCCACTCTCAGTGCAAAACAAGCCCAGGGCCAGGCTCCTGTGGGGCTGTGCCCGTGTCCTGGCTGGTTCTTGGTGGGCTGTGGGTGCAGCCAGGCAGGGAACTGCCCCGGGGCGGCGTGGGCCCTCGGCAGATTTCCCACTGATCCGGATTAAGGTGGCACCTCCGGGCAGGGATTGCTGCCCCGCGCGGCCCCGGGGTCAGGCAGCGGCGGCCGTGCACAGCCCTGTGTGACCTGGGCAGGGGGACAGCCCCCAGACAGCCCCCAGGGCCCTGCGGAGCAGCTCTGTCCCCCAGGAGGGCGCAGGGACCCTGCCCAAGGGCTGCTCCAAGCTCACAGCCTGCAGTTCCCCCTGGGCATCCCTGGGCAATCCCCTTCTTTTCGGGAGGGTCAGCGACCTTGCTTGTTTTCCTGTGCTCTTCCTGCAGCGTCCAGCAGCAGGACGGGGAAATGCCGAACCCCTGGAACGCTTTGAGCCCTTCACAGTGGAAGGATAATGGGATAATTCCCATCTAGCTTGGAGGGTTTGCTGCTCACCACCAACACAAATAACAGGGCACAACGAGCTCCAGCAGCAGCTTGTGTTCCCCCAGGCAGCCCCATACCCCACAGCCCCACATACCCGAGCAACAGCAAACCAGGAGCGGCTTTCTGTGAACACCCAGAGGCGTTTTTAAAGATCCATCCATCCTTCCTCACTGGGACCAGAGCAGGTGATGCTCTTTTCCCACCCATTTCCCTCTTCCTGCCCATTGGCCCTCCAGGAAGGTCTATCAGGGAGAAGCTGCTCCAGGTGGGGTTTGGATCATTATCCACAGGTAACTGGAAATTCCCACCCAGCCCTGCTGCCAGCATGTTTGTGACACAGCATCTCCACAGGAAGATGGGCATGCCTGGCTTAATTAACTGCCAGTAATTAATATTTACACAACGCTGGGAGAGCCACACGTGAAGGAGACTGTGGAAAAGCAAAGCATTCACCCTGAAATTAATAAGGAGAGGCAGTGCCACCATGGGAAACTGGGTTTGGTGGGTGCCAGGGGGGATGCAGGGACTGAGAGTTGGAACCTACAGCAAAGGGGGTGTCAGCATGGGATCCAGCCCCTGGGGTGTGTAGGGAGATGTGGGTGCCACCATGGGATGCAGCCCCTGGGATGCTGAGGGAGATGTGGGTGCCACCATGGGATGCAGCCCCTGGGGTGTGTAGGGAGATGTGGGTGCCACCATGGGATCCAGCCCCTGGGATGCTGAGGGAGATGTGGGTGCCACCGTGGGATGCTGGATGTCTGTGGGATGCTGGGGGAGCAGCACAGATGATGCTGGCAGGGCTCTCCACCCTTCCGTGGGGCTGAACTCCCTTCCAGCAGCTTCCCCGTGCTGCCTGGCAGCGAGCAGTTCCCCACCCCATCCCCTGCAGGGTCCCTGAGGCTGGAAATCCTCGTCTCAGAACGCCCCTGCAGGTGGTGGCACCGGCGGGCACAGGCTGGGCTGGCATGCAGCTCCAGCGGGGAGGATGAGGAAAGCTGGGCACTGCCGGGGGCATTGGTGGGGGGCACTGCCGGGGGGC
>VZSE01009372.1:149317-159681 GCA_013398275.1 Promerops cafer | reverse complement strand
CCCCCCCCCCCCCCGGGGGGGGGGGGGGGGGGGGGGGGGGGGGAGGGGGGGGGGGGAAATGCCGGGGGGCATTGCCGGTGGCACGGCTGGCACAGCCCGGGAAGGGCCGACTCCACGGCTCAGGGGCTCGGAGAGGGTCGGGAGCGGGGCTGGGGAGGCTCAGGAAGAGGAAGCCCAGCCCTGGCAAGGCTGAGGGGCGGCAGTGAGTGGCCAGGAAGGAATTTTGCTGGAAGCGCTGGAGGCTGAGGGAGAGGCCGGGGTGAAGCAGCGGGGCCGGGACACAGCGTGCGGGGCTGGGGGCGGACAGCGAGGCGAAAGAAACCTCTGCTGCGACATGGGGACAAGGAGGGACACCCCAGGAGCCCGCAGGGCACTCAAAGCCTCCCGCTGCAGCAGGGATCCGGGGGGACCTGGCTGGCTCCAGGGGAGGTGAGGGCGAGGGGGAGGATTTCCCCTCCGGGCAGGAGCTGTGCTGTGTCCCAGGGGTGGCCGGGGAGGAAGGGTGGGAACTCCAGGGCCACGGGATATGGGTTTCTCATCAGCGGCGGGGCCAAAGGCTCCCGCCTGCTGTCCTGCAGCCATAAAAACGCCTTGGGAAGGAAAGGGAGGATGGGCTGGGAGCCAGATGATGCTGGTCCTTCAGCAGGCACGGGAGAGCCTCAGCCCGTGTCCTGTGGGGCTGCCTTGACCCCGGCATGTGGGAATGTGCCCGCTCCAGACACAGAATCAGAATTCACGGGGTTGGAAAAGACCTTTGGGAGCATCGAGTGCACCCCAGGTCCCTGCTGAGGAGGGGACACCGGGGGTGCCAGCAGCACAGAGCTGGGTGAGGGACACAGGGAAAGATCAGCCAGTCACCCCTGAAATAAAGGAAGGGACCAACGGTTGGGATGCTCAGCTCTGGTGGTGAATCTGGCCCCTGCACGGCCACTGCTTCCCGTGGAGCTCCCACAGACAAAATCCATTTCCATCAAGGAGAAAATGCCAGATTTACCTTTGGACAAAAGATTTTCTCTCCTGATCCTTTCCCTCAGTAAAATCCAGAAGCATGACGTGGTTCTGTATTTAATATTTATATTTTTAAGCTGGGGAGGGCCGAGTGCTCCTGATGGGCTGAGGATGGGTACCAGGGATCTGCTGTGGGACAGTCTGAGCCTGCAGCAGCTCCGGCTGCTTCTCCCACACTTTGCACTGAATCCACGAGGACTGGGCTGGGACAGGCACTGGCAGTGGGGGATAGTGGGCTGGGGGCACTGGGGACCACCCAGCTCCCCCAGAGCAGGCACTGGGCTGTTCCCAAACCTGCCAGTCAGCTCGGAGTGTATTCCAGGCGGGATTATGAACCCCCTCCAGTCCATGCCAGCCTCTCCTGGCTCCCAGGCAAAGCCATCTGTGGCTTACAGCTAAAAGCCCTCCCCTGTCACAGCTCCTAATCCAGCCCTAGGCTCCCCTAATTAGATCAGGACCAATTATTGCCCCCACCTGCCTCACACTGGCCCCTTGCCACCCCCTGGGTGGGACACAGGACACAAACAAGCCGTGGGTGAGGATGGCACCAGGGAGCTGGAGTGGCACGTGCCACCATGGGAGAGGGCACGGAGCTGGGGCTGCTGGGCCAGCACTGGAGTCCCACGAGGGAAGGAACACCCTGCACTGGGAGTTGGAGGCAGGGCTGCAGTGAGGGTGGCTGGATGCCACAGGTGCCCAAAAAGGTGCCAAAGCATCCCGAGGGCATGGCAGCACCTTGTGCCAGGGTGGGAGCTGGGTCACACAGGGACATGCTGCAGAAGAGAGAGGAGGGAGGTCAAAAACAGCCAGAGAGACAAAGGAGGGAAGGAGACAAGGAGAAAAATCAAGAGGATAGAAAGCAAAGAAACAACAAAAATAAAGCCAGGGCCCTGCCTGCACAGCAGAATTTGCTTCTGGCTGTGTTTGTGGAAATTATTCTCCAAATGAGCGTGGAGGAAGCTGTGATTGTCTTCCCATGCTGACCTGGCCGCAGGCAGCTGCCCGTGCCTGCCTGCAGGATGTTTACTTCCCACGCAGGCAGGGCTGGAATGTGCCAGGGAAACCCCAGAACCCCTCTGGGGCTCAGCAGCTTGCACCTCCTCCCTGCAGGAACCCCCAGCCCCATTCCAGCAGCACCCTCGGGTGTCCTGGATGAGGGATCTGGGATCAGCCTGGTCTGCTGGAAGCAGTGACTGCTGCTGTGATTTCCCCAGATTCCCAAGAAAAAGAGGAAAAAGTTGCTTTTCTAGCTGATGACCTGAGTGCAGACAACAGAAGGGCACAGCAGGGCTCCTGAGCTTGCCCAGCCTGACAGCTACACCCTGGGCTGTGCAGAGCCAGGGAACACGCTGTGTCCCCACAGTTCTGCTGTGTCCCCACAGTTCTGCTGTGTCCCCACAGTTCTGCTGTGTCCCCAGAGTTCTCCTGTGTCCCCAGAGTTCTGCTGTGTCCCCACGGTTCTGCTGTGTCCCCACAGTTCCTCTGTGTCCCCACAGTTCTCCTGTGTCCCCACAGTTCTGCTGTGTCCCCAGAGTTCTCCTGTGTCCCCACAGTTCTGCTGTGTCCCCACAGTTCTGCTGTGTCCCCACAGTTCCTCTGTGTCCCCACGGTTCTGCTGTGTCCCCACAGTTCTGCTGTGTCCCCACGGTTCTCCTGTGTCCCCACAGTTCTGCTGTGTCCCCACAGTTCTCCTGTGTCCCCGGAGTTCCCACCCTGGCAGCAGCCAGGGAGCACCACGGAACCTCCTGAGCGTGGCATCCTCACACACGGGGCTGCAGTGACACCCTCCAGGCAAAACAGGAGGGTGAGTGTCCCCTTCAGCATTCCCACCACCCCCCTGGGCAGTTCCAGGGCCTGAGCTCCCTTTCCATGGGGAAATTCCTGCTGCTGTCCCCCCTGAGCCTGCCCTGGCCCAGCCTGAGGCCGTTCCCTCTGCTCCTGTCCCTGTTTGGGAGAAGTGACACCTTCCCCTTCCTGGAAGGACCCTGCCAGGATGGCTGTGTGGGGACTGGAGGGGGATGAGGGGACAGGAGCGTGGCTCTGCACCCCCAGCTGTGGGAATTTGGGGGGCACAGAGCTCGGGAAGGGGCTGGGGCAGGGGAGGAGACCCTGGGGGTGTGACCCAGTGTGTGCAGCTGAGCGTCCACGCTGGCAGCCACAGCAGGGCACAACTCCCTTGGGATCCCTGTGCCCTCCACGCTGGCAGCCACAGCAGGGCGCTAACACTGGTACNACGCTGGCAGCCACAGCAGGGCACAACTCCCTTGGGATCCCTGTGCCCTCCACGCTGGCAGCCACAGCAGGGCACAATTCCCTTGGGATCCCTGTGCCCTCCACGCTGGCAGCCCTCCTCCCCGGCTAACACTGGTACAGCTTGTCATGGCAACAGGGTCCCCTGGAACTGCAGCTGCAGCCAGGGCTCCTGGAGCTCACACGTCTGTCTCTGCAGCCACCACGGGAGCCCCTCCCTGCACAGCTCTGGGCTCCACAGCCCCCAAACTGGGAGTGACTGGGACCCCAAACTGGGAATGAATGGGAACCCCAAACTGGGAGTGAATGGGACCCCCAAACTGGGAGTGACTGAGACCCCAAACTGGGAGAGACTGGGACCCCAAAAAGAGGCTGCTGCCTGTCTGCCCACACCAGGCCCCTCAGCCAGGATGGAACTGGGACTTGGGGAAAATACTCCTGGCTGCTGCCCAGCTCTGCTCCCGACACCGTGTCTGCACCAGGAACTGCTCTCCACAAGGATTATCCACAGGATTCCAGAATTATTTCGGTTGGAAAAGCCCTCCCAGCCCATGGAGTCCCAGCTGTGCCCCATCCCCAGCTTGGCCCCAGCCCAGAGCACTCAGTGCCACCTCCAGCCCTTCCTGGGACACTCCAGGGATGGGGATCCAAAGCTCCCTGGGCAGTTCCAGTGCCTGAGCTCCCTTTCCATGCAGGAATTCCCCCTGCATTCCCAGCAGGCCTGGTATTTCCAGAGCGTGGGGCTGGGCATGCAGAGCCCCACAGGGCATCGCAGGCTCCAGGAACAGCGACAAATCTCCGAAAGGCCCCGCTCAGATTTCCCAGGAACGGCCCAATTCCCCTCCCTATTACCCTCAGAATATCTCAGCAGTTCTCGGTGTCTTGGGGAGAGGATGAGAAAGCATAGATTGCATTTTAATTAATAATTGCTGAAACGCTGCTCGGGGCAGGAGCCGGGGCGAGCCTGGAGCAGGGAGCTGTGCCCAACAGGAGGGCACAGCACGGCTGTCCCCAGGTGCCACAGGGCTGCTGGCAGGTCCTGTCCTGGGCTGGGTCCCCAGAACAGCTGTGAGCAGCCCCCTCTGCCACTCTCCCAGGCTGCAGCAGGACACCTCTGCAATCCCCTCCTCTTGACATCTCTGCCAGGACTTCAGCTGGGCCCAGCCCTGAAATCCTGCTCTGACACCAGGTCAGGCTCAAGGAGGAGTCCAGTGACGGGGGAGCTGCTCAGAGGGGACAGGTGACACCAGGTGTGCCACAAACCCCACACCAACGTGGCCAGGAGCGTGGCAGGAGCCACCAACACCTTCCTGCCCCCTGACCCCACCCATCTCCTGCGTGCTGCTGGTGCTTGCTGTGGCTCCAGCAGCTCCTGCAGCCCTGGCAGACGTGCAGCACGCCCCGAGATCAGCATTTGGGGCTGCAGGGAGGTTCACTGAGGCAGCTGAGGAGGGAACCCTGCTGAGAGGCCGAAGATGGGATTTCCTCCTCACATCTGGTACAGCTTAAAAACTCTGGCCCGAGCTCTTGTGGATGCAAACAAACAGGGCAGGAGGGAGGGGGGCGTGAGGGGGATGATGTGCCCAGGCACAAAAGGGGGGCTGGGCTGGGAGCAGGGACTCAGCACCCCAGGACAGGGATCTGGGTGAGCACAAACCCGTCTGAGCAGTCACGGTGACACGTGCCTGTGCTTGGTGGCCCTCTGCGGATCCCAGGGGCAGCAGCACCAGCTGGAGGACACCACACCCTCAGCCAGTGTCTGACCAAGTCCTTGGGAGCAGCTCCCCTGTGTCCTGCTGGACCTGCCACCCGCAGGGGACACAGTCCCAGCCCCACATTCCAGTGCTGCAGAGCAAGAGCATCTGAAAGGCATCCCCACATCCCCTCCTCCACTGTGCTCATCCCATGGCCAGGCTGGGTGGGACTTGGAGCAGCCTGGGACAGGGGAAGGTGTCCCTGTCCATGGCAGGGGGTGGAACAAGATGATTTTTAATGTCCCTTCCAACCCAAACCATTCAGGGATTCTGTGACATCCCCCACTGCATCCCACCCTCCAAGTGTGGGGCCAAACCTGAGCTGTCACTGCCTGCAGGAGCTTTGGGCCACCCCAGCCCCCATCCTGCTCCCCTGGCAGGGTGGTCTCGAGGGACACAGCCCCCTTGGCAGCCAGGCACTGGCCAAAGTCCATCTCCTCCCCTGGATTTGATTCCTGAGGCGTGACAAGTTGGGGAGCCCCAGCCAGCTCACCCAGCCAGAGCAGGAGGGGTGGCCTTGGCTGAGGCTTGGGCCCAGCCCCAGCCCACAGGATGCTATTTTCAGCTCCAGCTGGGCTGGACAGGTTTTGGGGGGGTCCATGCAAGGGGCTACACTTGGGTCCTAAAGTTGAGGGATATGCAGAGTAGAAGAATCTAAACCTGAGGTCGTGGCCAAAAGCTGAAAAGCCTGAGCTCATCATTCTGCCGAGGCCAGATTTCCTGCTAAACAGAGGCTGTGCTCAGTGCTGGGAGGCAGTCCTGGCTGTGGGGGATGCAGGCAGCCCGGGGGGACTGTCCCCTGCCTGCCAAAGCCCACCCACCGCCACCCCCAGCCTGGGCGAGCTGGAGCACAAGGGACCAGCTGAAAAAACCCTAAAAACCCCACAGAAAAAAACAGCACAGGGGCTTTCTGAGGAAGGGAAAAGGCAAAGGAGCTGTCAGATGGTGGCATCTCCTGCTGGGCACCACGCAGGCAGTGCCAGGGTGGCCAGGACAGGAGGTGACACAATGGAAACATTCAGGCTTGCTGCTCCCACGAGCACCCGGAGAGGGGCAGGGCAGAAAGGAGCTTATTCCTGGCTGCTGCAGGAGGGATTTGCTGTGTGCTGCTGCTGTGTTTTGTGTTTGCAGCTTCCCGTGTGGAAATGCTTTTTCCCTTTAACCTCCACCCACCAGCCCGGTGGATTTCGGTGCCGTTTCCCAAACATATGGCGCGTCCATCAGAGACATAAAGGGTGCTAAATTTAAAATATTACAAAAGAAAAGCCAGGAGGTGACATTTTTAAACTAGGCCAGCGTCTGAGAGGGAGAAATGTGGGGATTTAGGATTTTCTCTGCCAGATCAGAGAAGCAGCCCCGTCAGATGAGGCAGAGCCAGGCTGGCACCTCGCCACCTTGCAGCAGACTGTTGCTTCCAGAGTCTGGGAGCACTTTTGGGAGAGGATCCGCCTGCTCTGTCCCTGCCTGCACCCTGCAGCTCCCAAGGAGCCCGAATCCAGCACATCCCTGCCCTGCTGGCCGGGGTCAGTGTCCAGCTGAGCCCGGGAGAGGTGCTCCAAAGCAGAGGGCACGGAGCTGACTCCTCCCTGCTTTCTGCTGTGGATTCCCCGGGGCACTGGGAACCTCCAGGATTCCCCCACTGATCACTGTGTGTGTGCAGCATCATTTACCCGGCCACACACACAAACTCTGGCCTGTTTCATAAAAGCAGAGGCTCCCCCACATCCCCTCTCCAGGCTGGAGCTGCTTTCTCCCATTCTGCAGAGTGCAGAGCACCCCCTTGTTTTATTTTAAACCCTATTCCTGTCGGCATTGTAACTCCAACCTGGGAGGCTGCGTCATTGCCAGGGAATGAGGGGTGTTGGATTTGCTATTTTTAACTCTTTCTACTCCGGGGAGCCAGCTGAAATCAAATCCCCATCCAGAGGCACTGTATGGATATTAATGCAACGAAATGGGAATTTGGGCTGGGGGTGACAGCTGGCAAAGCAAGCCCTGGCGTCACCGAGGGGACAATGTGCCCAGAAATAGGCTGCAGGGCAGGGATATTTGTTACAGAGCCCTCTCAATGCCACCAGCACGAGAGCAGCAGCCCCCAGCCAGTCCCATTCCAGGGGATGAGTTACAGCTCAGGGCTGGGGGCAAAACTCCAGCAGGAACTTCCCTGGCTGGCTCCAAATTCCTCCAAGTGCTCTTATAACCTGGGAAGTGCTTTCTGAAACAACTGGGAGCTCTTTCAGATCCAGGCCTGCAGCAGGGAGGGCACTGCCACATCCCCTTGGAGCCCTCCTGGACCAAACTCCCTGCAAATTATGGGGTTGGAAGAGAGGAAATCCACTCCCTAACACAGAGCATCCCCAAAAAATGGAGCAAAGCCCTCAGAGGGGAGCTGAGCAGAGCCTCCAGGGGCCCTGCACGGAGGGTGTTTACTGCTTCCTAATCTACTGTGATCCCCTCTCTAATGCTGTTAAAGGCAGCAAATGGAGCCTCTAAGTGGCCCTAAAAAGATTGTCCCCACCCCCCAGGAGCTCATTTGAGACACCTGGCCTTGCATATGGGTGGGGGGGACAGGGATGTGCCAGGGACAGCCCCGTGGCCACACAGAACCGTTTGGGCTGGAAAAGCCCTCCCAGGCCATGGAGTCCCAGCTGTGCCCCATCCCCACCCTGTCCCCAGCCCAGAGCTCTGAGTGCCACCTCCAGCCCTTCCTGGGACACCTCCAGGGATGGGGACTCCCCTGTGGTGTTTCAGGCACCACGAGCAGTGCAGGACAGCCCAAGGCCTCAGGATGGGCTCCCTGACCCTCGGGGTAGTGCTGGAAAACCCCACATTCCCAACCCATGGCTGCCTGATTCCATCTTTCTGACCCCGTACTTGGTGCTGGGGTGAAACCCCACGGGGCAGAGCTCTGAGGAGCCCACAGAGCCCCTTGGCACTGCCAGGGCCGACAGAAGGGGACCCAGAGGGGTGCAGCAATACCTGGGCAAGGGGATGCCAGGCTGGTGACAAATGACAGCACCTCTGAGGCACCGCCTCACCTGGCAGGGCTGGAAGGTGGGTTCAGAGGGATGCACTCAGCAGTGCCAGGGACAGAGCAGGCTGGAGTGGTCACAGGCCACCCCTGGGAGCCAGCCTGGGGCTCGTGGCACCTGCCAGCCCTGCCTGTGGCTGTCACCAGCACGCAGAGCTGGGCACAGCTGGGCCCCGCTGCAGCCTGGCATCGCTGCTCCTGCCCAGGCTCAGGGCCACCCTGCTGCCCCAGGAGAGGCAGATCCCCCCTGGGCTGGGCCCTGGGAGCTCCTGGGCCACCCAAAGCCATTGATGTGCAGCTGTCCCTGCTAGAAGGCAGCAGGTTTTGGTCTCCCTGCCATCTGTATGTTTGTGCATTTCCCACACCACCCCAATCAGCAGGCTGGGCTGCAGCCAGGCTCAGGAGGAGCTCTCAGACGTCTTCCCAGCAATTTGAACAGCTTCATAATTTCTTTTATGGCTCCCCCAGTGCAGTCCCATCACCGGGATCATCGCAGCCCAAACTGACACTGCTGACACCCCTGAGACAGCAGGGATGGGGGCTCCCTTCCAAAACCACCCAAAACCTCCCTCACCTGTGGGCTCCAGCAGCCCAGGTGAGGCCAAAATCCCACACCCTGAAAGGCAGCAGGAGGTTTGCCATGCCCCCAGCAGGTCCCCAGCGTGGAACACGTCACCAGAGCTCTGCCACAACCACCCAGCCCTCCCTGAGGTGCACTTGGTGCAAAACCAAGGAGATAAAATAAATCAGTGTCGCCCCAGCAGCAAACAGAGCCCAGCTAATGGCTGGAATCTCCTCCCAGCTCCAAAGAAAGCTGGTGGCACCTTGTCCTGCTGGTCACCTCCTCCCTGCAGGATGTCCCCACCCTCTGAGCCCTCCACCTGCACTAAGGCTGCAGAAGTCACTACAGTGGCCCAAGGGTGGCCAGGACTGCACCAAGCCCAAGCCAACCTCAGTTTCCACCCCAGGCGAGTGCTGCTGAAAGCCCCCACACGGATTCTGGCAATGCTGCCTCCCCTGCCTGGGGTGCTCCGGGGGCACAGCCTCCTCCTGCTGCCCCACTCCAACCCCAGCAGCACGACCAGGCAGGGCAGAGCCAGGCCCAGCAGTGAGGGAGCAGCAGCAGGAGCTGGGGTGTGCTGGATTCTCCGTGTGGGACCCCGGGAGAGGAGCTGTGCTGCTCCTGGGGCTGCCCTGCCTTGGCAAACCCCACTCTGCTTCTGGAGAACAGACTTGAGCTTGCACAGCCCCAGACATCTGCCCCAGGCAAGCAGCAGGACACACATGCACGAGCAAACTTGGCAACTTGATGCGAGTTAAATGTGCATTTAATTGAGATTTATAGGGGAACTTGCAATAGCAATTGATTATCAAAATCAGATTATTTATGGAGGTTTAGCAGCTATACAGGAGATTAATGCTGGTTGCAGAATAAATCCTCAGTAAATGTATGTTTCCCCAGTAATCAGCTAATAACACGTCAACCTAATTATCTCCTGAAAGGGGCCCAGCAATTCTGACACACACTGCAAGGAGATATTGACATCTGCAAATCGCCACCAGAAGGCCACGAGCAGCTCTGCCTCCACACCCACAGGGACTCCCCGTGCTGCTGCAGCTCCTCTGTTGTCCTCAGCTAGCGTTTGCTCCTTAAAAAAATATTTATTGAAGGTTTTGTTGGCATGTTTCTGGCAGCAATAAAGCTGTGCCATGCAGCCAGCCCTGTGCCCCAGCCCTGTCCTGAGCTGCTGAGGCCACCCCACGCTGTCCCCTCCTCTCCCCAGATGCCAGGATGTGCCACAGGGATGTCCCCAGGGAATTGCATCCCTGGGAGGGGCAGGAGGGTGCCCTGCCTCTCGCCATGGCCAGGGCAGGCACAGGACCACTGCTGTGGGATGCAGAGATGCTCTGGCAGTCACCATGGCAACCCCAGTACACAGCCAGGAGAACAAAGCTGCCGGGAGAGAAACAGGAGCAGGGAAGAGAAAAGGAAGGTGGGAAAAGGGGTGGAAGGAGAAAAAGCAGCAAAGGCAAAGAGTCACGGAGCAAAGGATGGGGCAGGAGGGAGCCGTGGGGAGGGAAAACAGCTGTGGTGGAAGATGGAGCTGCCTCGAGGCTGCTCCCCTTGGGATGACCTTCAGCACAGCCACCCTCTGAGTGCACCACCGAGACATTCTCCAGCAGAGGAGCCCCCCAGGACATGGCCTGTCCCCCTGCCAGTGGGAATGTCCCGCTGTGGTGCAGGAGGTGACACCTGCCAGAGACCCCAGAGGAGCCCTGAGGCAGCTCTCAGAGACCCTCAGGGGAGGGGTGGATGATGG
>VZSE01009372.1:136924-149292 GCA_013398275.1 Promerops cafer | reverse complement strand
GGAGGGATGGAGGGATGGAGGGATGGACCAGGTTATTCAGCACCTTGCCCTTTCCCAGCACAGATGGGTTGCTCAGATTTTGGGTCACAGCACAGCACACACATCACACCAGCTCAGGGCTCTCCTACTCCGCTCCAGTTTTGGGGTCCAGGCACATTTCTCAGCCCAGCTGTGCCAGCTCTGTGTCCTGCTGCTTCCCAAGTGGAGCAGGGCTGCCTGAGCCCCCTAAAAGGTATTTTAGGGGTGAGAACACAAACAATAACCAGTCCCAAATCCACAAGAGTGGCTGGTTGTGAAAGGAACCAGTGGAAAAGAAAGTACAGGACAATTCATTGCATGGCTTAGGGCTCACCTGAACCCCAGCCCAGGGTCAGAGTAGGAGACAGAGCTGCAACCACCAGTCCCTTGTACAGCAAGAACACATCCACACTCTCCACTCTCGCTTCTCCTCCCCACTCAAAGGCAGAGAATCCAAAACCAGAAGTCAGGGTTTGGGTCAGAAAGCAGCAACTCCAGCCTCTCTCAGCAGGAATGGAAAATAACATCCCACTTGGCTGTTTATTCTAATGAAATAACAAATCCCAGAGGGAAGATCCCCCTCTGCAGAGCAGCCCTGGCTGTAGCTGAGCACGAAACACAGACACAGCCTCTTGCTGGGGCCTCACCCAGCTGTGAGGACAAGAGTGGGTACCCAGAGAGCTGGAGGAGGTCACAGGTACGTGGAAACCTGGCAGGAATGGGAGAAAAACAGAGAGAACACCCAGGGAAAGGCCTGGTGAAGCAGCTCAGCCATTTTAGCAAAGAGGAGATAAAAGGAACCACTGAGGTGAGTGGCACAGGTGCCAAGGAGCTGCTGGAGCAGGGGATGGGCACCCAGCAAGCTGCTGCAGTGGGAGAGGAGTCTCCACAAGTAAAACCACACCTCTGCCCCAGTGTGACACTCCCGAGGGGGCTTCACAGCCCCCAGCCACATCCTGAGCCCCAGCTGGGGCACGTGGGGCTGCCCAGCAAGAGGCACCAAGCAGGGCAGGGCCACACCTGGCCGGGGAACGGGGCAGGACAAGGCACACCTGGAACAAGGAACTGCCCTGGGCACTCGGGGGGCTCGGCACAGATGGAATTCCCTCCCCTCCTCCTCCCCACACTCCTGCTCTCCTTGGCTCCCGCGTGCAGAATCCCGACTTCCACAGGGGGGGAGCTCCGGGCAGGCAGACACGGCTGGCTCCTGCTAAAAGCCCTTGGTGCCTTTCACCAGGGCTGGGGAAAAACAGCCTTCCACCGTGGGCTGGAGGCCCGGGGCCAAGCCCTGGCAGCGGCTCCTGGGCCACGGAGATCGAGTCCTTCAGAGGCTGCCTGGACAGAGCTCCAGGAATGAAGCTGGGATTTATTAAAAGGCCTTCACAGGACACACCTTGGGCAGTACCAGAGCCCGGCCGTGGCTCTGCCCAAGGTGGACTCCTGGTCAGGAGTTTTCACACTTTTAGAAGTTTTGGTCCATTTCCATACTGGGGTTAATTGTCCAGTTCCAGCTCCAGGTTGTGCAGTCCCATCTCCCACATTGCTCCCCTCAGCTCGCTGCTGTTTGCACTTTTTGGGGCTGAGGCTGCAGCGGTGTCCTTGGTTTGGGGCTGGAGAAGGATTGTTCTGTGGGACTGAGCTGGGAGGAGAACCTGCTGACACTTGATGTGAAGTTCAGAGTCACACACCAATGCAGGGCAGAGTCTGGAAAGTATGACAGCTGAAACTGAAGGCATCAGTCCCTCCTGGGCAGGGTGGGTTTAGCCCTCTCCATCCCACCTCTCCATGTGTAAATAAATCCATCTAGGAAAGGCACAGGAGATCCTCTTAACCCGAGGCAGGGCACGGGAACTGGAGCTCTCCTCGTTAACAAACCCATTCATGCAGCTCAGCTCACCCAGCCGGGGTCACGGCTGCCTTCCCCGCTGAGATGTCCCTCCCAAGCCGAAGCGACAGTCTGTCCCCAAGAGCCTCTGGATGCCACTTCGCCCAGCTCCTCATTAGCGACAATTAACAGGCCATCAGTGGGGCCGGCAGAGCGGGCACTTTCCAGGGAACAAGTCCCCTTTCAGCGGGGGAAAAATGCGCACGGGCTTTGTTTGTGCTTTTGGTTAAGCGAGCCAAAACCCGCCTGCCAGGGAACAGAACTGTGTCCCAACCTGGACCCTTGCTGCCACCTGACCAGCCAGGCAGGCAGAGAGGGCTGGGGCTGCTGCAGGGGTCCCCTCCCGGCCAGCCCTCCCCCTGGGCACCCACAGGATGCTCCCAGCCAAGGGCCGGCACAGTGGGAGCAGGGACCAGGGGTAGAATCATGGAATGGCTTGGGTTGGATGGAGCTTTAAAGCTCACCTCATTCCACCCCCAGCCATGGCAGGGACACCTCCCACTGTCCCAGGTGCCTCCAAGCCCCCTCCAGCCTGGCCTTGGGCACTGCCAGGGATCCAGGGGCAGCCACAGCTGCTCTGGGCACCTGTGCCAGGGCCTGCCCACCCTGACAGGGAAGGAATTTCATCCCAGTACCCCATCTAACCTCACTCTCTGTCAGCGTGAAGCCATGCCCTGTATCCTGTCGCTCCATCCCCTGTAAGTTGTCTCTCTCCACATTTCTTGCAGGCTCCCTTCAGGCACTGGAAGGCCACAAGGGGGTGGTCCCAAAGCTTCTCGTCCCCAGGCTGGACAACCCCAAGTCTCCCAGCCTTTCCTGTGCTGGGAGCCCCGCGCAGGACGCAGCACTGCAGGTGGGGAGGGGGATGGACACTCAGCCAGGATGGTGCTGCTGGCTCACAGCCACCCCCAGGGGTCGGGCAGGTTCACTATTCCTGGAGCTGGGCACTGCTCACCCTGCACAGCCTCTGCTTCCCTGGGCTCCTGACTAGCTGAGGGAGGGAAGAAAAAGATAAAAAAGACAAGAAAGCAAGAGGGAGATGGGCTGGATGTGACAGGCTGGCGGGGGGGACAGAGGAGCCTTGTTAGCAGCATTTTTTCCCTTCAGTTGGAGCAGGGGCAAAGCCAAGGAGTGTTTCCCAGCTGCCTGCACCAAAGAAAGCCTCCAGCACAGGGCTGTTCCTGTGGGGCAGAGCTGGGGTGGGCAGCGGCACCCCAGGGGTTCGGGGGGACAGAGCAGAGCTGATGGCTCCTGCCACATTCCCAAACTGCTGTCATCCCTCCAGCCACCCTTCCTGCAGCATCTGACTCCACGCTGTGCCTGCCAGGGGCTGAGTTTGGGGGGCTCCACATCCCAAAGAGAGCTCACAGTGCCTTGTGCCACTGGATATTGGGACCACAGGTCCAGGCCAGCCTGGGGACAAGGAGGGAGGCGGGGATGTGGGGATCAGCAGTGGCCACAGCAGACTCCACCAGCTCTCAGGGGATCCAGAGGAAGGATCTGGCAGATCTCTCAGCTGACTAAGAGCCCTTTGTGCCCAGTGGCTGTGCTGTTCCAAGAGAAGCCAAAGCAATTAGCATTTCTTGGAGACACTCTGGAAAATCTTCCCTGAGTGATGGGGAGAGCTGCCACAAGCACAGCAAAGGGCCTGGAGCCACCTCCCGGGGCCGGGAGACATGCTGGCAGTGCCACAGGGCAGAGCAGGACTGTCCCCCTGCAGGGCACTCCCGCCAGGCCCTGGGGAGCTGTGCCCTCCCTGAGCCCCCTCCCAGTCCCACCAGCCCCAGATGTCACCCCTGGGCAGTACAAACTGCCAGGCAGCACAAAGCCAGGGCACAGCCCAGGTGGGAAAGGCCCCAGGGAAACGCAGCAGCGACCTCATCCCTCGGCTGCAGCCTGGAGGCAGGGAAGGAGCAGGGATGAGCTGTTTGGGAGTCACGCAGCAGCTGCAGCTGGCCAAGTCACGGATTATTTTTAACAGCTACTTGTAGAATGCAGCGAGTGCCTGCGGGAGGCACGGCCCGAGCTGCTGCTCACCCCAGCCCTGTCCCCAGCACGTGCAGGGTGCAGATCTCCCAGGCAGGCTTTTTATAGGGTTTCCTGCTCCTGCTGGGCACGCAGCTCAGCGGCTCGGTATGGCCACACCGGCCCCTCCCTCGGCAACCACTCACATGCCGTTCACCAGAGTCTTTCCATTCCCTCTCGAGCCGTTTCCTCTTCTCTCCTTATTAGGGATCCACCTACCTATCCATCTTCTCATTCTCTCCCCCTCTGTGGCTATTTTTAAGATGCCATAAAAGCTTTCAACGGGGAGCATCCTCAGGGAGGCAAGGGATTTTATATGTAGCCCATCAGAAGGAGTCATCACCACATAACTCACCACACAGGCAGTGACTTTCCTTTTTTTTTTTCAAAAGCAGGGGAGGGGAGAACTCCACACTCAATCCCTCAGCTCTCCCTGGCCAGCTCATCCAGGCACCTCCTTTCAAGGATCATTTCCAGCCCACTCCTCTCCTGGTGGGGCAGCTGGGCCAGGTGGTGGGACACCAGTGCAAGTCCTCTCAGGTCTCATCTGGGGGTGGATGAAGGGATGGTTTTGCTCCCTGATCAAAGGCTCCAAGCTGGGATCATCCAGCTTCGTGCCTCAGCAGCTGCCACCAGACGAGGGGTGGCCTCCTTGCTGAGAGGAGGGCCGTGGTTCTCTGTGTGCCCACGCACCTGGAACCTGCTCTGCTTCTTGGTTCATGGTCAAAAGGTGGGGGAAATTCCAGCAAAACTGCCTCCAAAGGCACAGCCTGGACAGACACACAGGACCAAGGGCTTCCTGGTGCCCACAGGCACTGCATCAACCCCACAAGCCCCTCTCTTCCCTCCTCGACCTGGTTATTCCCTGTGGAATAGCTGCCATCCCCTTCTGTCCCAAAGTCTGGCCACAACCCTGGCCCACACCCCAAAGACACCCCACCCACGGCACCTGCACCCCGGCACAGCCTGGCAAGAGCCAAGAGCAGGCTGGCACATCCATAGCACAGGGGAAGGATGCCCGCACCTCGCTGGCCACGGTGCCAGCGGTCAGTGCCAGCCAGGTGTGGCCACCCTGACCCCGGTGCCAGTGGTCAGTGCCAGCCAGGTGTGGGCACGCTGGCCCCAGCGGTCAGTGCCAGCGGGGCCGAGGCTGGGCAGGACCCGCGCGGTGTCCCCCGCTGGTGCCGTGCCGCGCTCCGTGCCACCGGCAGCGCCGCTCACCCAGCCCGGCTGTGCCCCGGACGGGCGGGGCCGGTCCCCGGGAGCCCGGGCCGGTCCCCGGGAGCCCGGGCGACGCTGGGCTGGCGCGGTTGGTTATTTATAGGAGCTGGGAGCGAGCTCATCTTACCTTGCTCCACCTTCTCCATCCTCTGAGCAGCGGAGCCGGCGCGGGAGGGGTCGGCGGAGGATGGGGACGGAGGGTGGCACACCCCGGCACGGCGCACGGATGGAGGGTCCGCGGGGCCAGCCGTGCCCCGGGGAAGCCTCTGCTCCATCCCACGCCAGGGCTGCTGCCGTGGGAGCAGAGAGAGGGACAAGCCGGGGCAGGGCTGCCCCACACGGGCTGCGTTTGGGTTGGTGCCGACAGAAACGGGATCTGCACCACGCTGGAGGGGCTCTGGGACCTCTGCCCACCCCAGCCCTCGTTTCTTGGGGTTTGGCTTCAAGGAGAACCTTCTGGCTAATCTCTGGTTCACACAGGCACCGTGGGGACCTGCTGCAGGGCCTTCCTGCGAGCCCAGGGACCTGGCTGCTCCTGTGGCCACCACGGGCAGCCTGGCTGGTGCAGAGCTTGCAGCCGCCGTGGTCAGAGAGCCACTCACTGCCCCAGCCCCGGCCAGCACAGCCAGAGGGGATTTTATTCCTTCTTTTAGAAAGAGCCCCCAAGGGTTCCGTGCAGAGGAGACGGGCAGGGCAGAGCAGCTGCCAGACCAGCCCCGGGTGAGGAACCCCCTTCTTCTGGAGAGAGGCAGCTCTGGGCCATGGAGGGGCCGCAGCTCCTGCTGTGCCTCAGGCACGGGTGTCACACACAGCTTTGTTCCCCCTCCTCCTCTAAAGCTTTAAGGCCTTTGGCCAGGGGGTGAAGCAAAGCCACCTTTGGGCCATCCACCCTGCTGGGACCCTGCCTGCACTGGGAGTCCAGGCTGGGAGCAGCTGGGACTGGGAGATCCCACCACATGTCCCAGCAAGTGCCTCTGAGGCAGGCAAAGTCCCACCCAGTCCCCAAGAGGATTTAAAAATAGTTCCAATTCTCCAGCAAGAGCAATCCCTGGAAGTGTCCAAGGCTAGGTTGGGCAGGGCTTGGAGCACCCTGCTCTGTGGAAGGTGTCCCTGCCCATGGCATGGGGTGGTACAAGAACTTTCAGGTCCCTTCCAGCCCTGGCCATCCTGTAATTCCATGGAAATTCCATGATCCCCAGGGCTGGCAGCACAGCTGGGATGTTTGGAAGGACAGGCAGGGCCCTGCAAGGTGCTTTCACAAGCGAGGTGTTTCTGAGGGGGGCTGTTCCACAGGGCCTGGCACGTGGATTTGGGAGCTCACACCGAGCCCTGCTCTACATTTGGCTTGTCTGATCCTGCAGCCTGGCTGCATTTCTGGGAAACAGGCACGTAACTCCCTGCTCCGAGGACAGGTCAAGCCCTGGAACTCAAACTCGAGGCTGCAACGGGCTCAGGCTGGGTTGAGGAAGGGTTTTTGAGGTTGGCATTGGCACCAGCAAAGCTCTTCCTGCCCCACAGCTCTCCAAATGTGCCACTTGTTGCCAAGAAAAACCAGAAGCCAACAGGATGGCTTCAAACCTCAAGCACCTGCTCCCCTCTCCCAGGGCTGTGCTCCTCAGAGAAACCTTCCCACAAGGACTTTCCCTGTTCTGAGCCTTTTCCAGGACTCAGAAAGAGGCTGACTCAAAATGGAAGTGGAGTAAAATGTCCATGAACAGAAAAACAAACGATCCTTGGGGCTCTGCAGACCTTGCCAGGCCAGCAAGGGAAAGAAGAAAGGAAGGTCAGGCAGGCTGGCTAAGGAAACCACAGCAGCAGCTCCTTTTTCTTGCTGCTCTCTGCCCCAGGCAGTGCAGAAAGCTCATCAATTCCCAGGCCAGGGCTTATGGCTGATACTGATAAAGCATTCAGAAAACTCCACCTGAGCTGAAAAATGCACCGAGAAACTGGGACCTATCAAATACCTGAGCCACCAGCAAATAAATGGGACCCGTGCAGCCGAGTTTGCTCCTGGGAGAGATCACTTGGGGCCTGTTAAACCTCAGTCACCCTTCCCTGAAAGCCAGGAGTGCCCATGGGGGCTGTGGGGAAGTGCATTCCAGCTGTTCTGCTCCCCCAGGGATGCACGGAGCCCCTGACTCCAGAGGTGCTGGCCACAGGAGGACTTGGCACATCCAACTTCCCTGCTCCAGGCTTCCAGTCCCCCTGCCAGCCTTGCCCACAACCAGAATCCCCGAGCCTGAGGCACCTGGGCCTTCCCTCCACGTTCCCTTTCATCCTGCAAGAGCTCTCCATCGTTCCTCACCCCAGTTCTTGCCATGACCACTCCACCCCCAGATGCTTTCTGGAGGTTCTGCAGCGCTCACAACTCAGGCACGGATGTATTGAAGGACTAAAAATATCGAGTGAGGTGTTCCAAGCGCTTCGTGATGGCCCCATCACCACAGCACTGCAGGAACTGGGTGGGTTTTTCTTCCCCCCTTCCCAGCAAAGGCAGCAGCACATGGACTCCTGTCATCAGCCCAGCCTGCTGGCCTCCCAAACGCCGTTATCCTGCTAAACCAGTCGTCACCTGATGATTAGAAAATGTGCTGTTTATTTTAGAAGAGCACGCTAGGCCCTTGAAAGAATTCATTCTCTTCAAGTGACCTTACAGCACGCACTCCGCGGGCCTGCAGGGCCACTTTCCGTGGCTCCTGCTCTCCCCCAAGGGCCAGCTGCCAGGACAGAGGGTTTGAAAGAGCCTGGATGAAGTCTGGAGAGAGGACAGAGCCCATCCACCAGCCCAGGGACAGAGCTGCCGCCTGGGATCGGAATGCTCTGGCAGCAAAGTGAATGCAAGGGGTGATTGTCCCCCTGCTAGGCTGCCCAGGAAAACAGGGAATGATTTGTGTCTGCTTGTTTGTCAGGGTATTGAGAGGACTAAAAATGTCCACAGCGAGTCTGGGAGTTCCCCTTGGTGCCCAAATTCTGGAAAACACCCTGCTCATGACATCGACAGGCTGATCCCTCCGGCCTCCCTGAGCTTCTGAACAAACTCCCTGCAGGACCCTCCCAGCTCCTGGCCCCAGGGTGGGGACACCTGGTGAATCACCTGCCTGAGGAGCAGAGCTGCAGCTCCCAGGGATGTGCAGCACCACGGGATTGCTCTTTAATTACACAGGGCCTTAATGGAGTTTGCTGGTAAACACCTCGTAACCACATGTGCCTGGAGATTACGGGGTAATTACGCTTAGAGGATCACGATCTAAGAGCAAGCACGATTTAGGGAAGACAAAAATAACCAGGCAAACATGCTGCATTCATCAGGATCTGTCAGGAAGCCTCCCTTCCCAAATGCTTTGCTGTCCAGCCTTTCCTCCCAGCTCCCTCTCAGAGTAGGGGCAGGAATCTGAGAGGTGGCAGGGGTAGGGATGAAACTTTCCACTTGGCATGCCAAACCTACTTTGGGAGCTCTCCGTGCTCCAACAGGCTCCCAGCTGCTCCCAGGATGGGGATAAGTGGCTCAGCCCACCCTGAGTTGACTTGCCATCAGATTCTGGCCTCCTTTTCCCCAGGTGCACGCTGGAGACAGAAGGGATTCTGGAAGATCCCAGGTCTGTGAGCCAGCCCCGATCACCCAGTGCCACACTGATCCAGATCCTGCCAAACCCGGCTCAACCCAGGAGCTCGCCAGGGTTTCACCTCCCCTGGAGCTGGGATGTCCTTTGTGAGACCCAGAACAACCAGGGCCACCTTGCTCCTGACAAAACCAGTGCCCAGACTGGCAGCAGCCCCTCTGCCACCCCCAAGGAGCTGGGCCAAAAGGGATGATGAGCAAATCCCACGGGGTGACTCACAGACAGCACTCCATGGACCTGCAGCACCCAGACCTGCTGGCTCCCTGCAAAGCAGCAGAAGGGATTCTTCCCACTCATTTCAGAGGCTGAAATCCTCGGGGCAGTGACAGCTTTAACCCTTTCAGCACAAACACAGCGTCGGTCACGTCAAACCCCCCGCCCACGTTCCCAGGGAGATGCTGGCTGCAGGCAGAGGAGGTTCCAGGGGGTGATTTTAAGGGATGTTCTCTTGGCCAAGGGTTTGTCCTACAAGCTCCAGCTCCCGTGGAAATGCCAAGCAGCACCACAGACCTGTTTGCTAAGGTGGGGATCCATTTGTAACCAATTAGTGAGAGGCAGCGATAGCCTAACGAGTGTAAACACCAACACTGTGCCCTCCAAACCCTCACTGCACACCTGGAATCCCAGGAGCAGAGGCCACCTTTCCACCCTTCCACCCTCAGGGCCACCTGAGCTGCTCTGCAGCCTCAGGACAGGAATTTATGCCTCAGATCAAGTGGTTTTATCTCTCCACCTCAAATACAAAATTTTCATCTGCCTTTGCCTTCATCATGGGACAGATGATGACACGGGGTCTTCAAATCCAGGGTGAAAAGCAACCCCCTGTCCCCTCAGCAAGGGCTGGGAAGGCTCCTGTGTGCTGCACATGGAGCATCTCCAGAGATAAACCCAGCAAATCCTGCCTAGAGCTCCTGGAGGCCTCACAGATTTGCTCACCAGCATGGCTTGGGGCCAGCCGTGGCCCACAGCCACAGGTTTCCTGCCTCACATCAGCTTCAGGCAGGAGAGAAGCGTTAAGAAAAAGCACCCAGCGAAATGGGAAGCAGTGGTGGGAATTCACAGATCAGATGGTGGCATTCTGTCCTCAGCTGTGCATCTCTCCTTGGTTTGCCAGCCCCAAAATTTTAGGCCTGCAGGCACAGGCACACCTGGGCATCATAAATTTGTGTGCAATCTGGCTTCTTCAGCCCTTGTCCTGCGGGGAAAAACAGCCAAAAAATCAAAGCAGCAGACCTGCCCAGGCTGGGAGGGCTGGGAAGCCTCTGACAAGTGGCACCAAACTCCACTGAGCCACTGGCCACCAGCAGAGGGGTAAAAAAGCCATGGTGGGCCAGTGCCAGGTGGCATCACGGGGGGTGAAACAGAGATGGCACTGACACAGGGCTCCCAGGATCTGGTGTTTTGTGCCTCGTGGGCAGATGGATTTGAGGGCTGCAGGCTGGGGAGGGAGCCCAGAGCTGGGCGAGGCAGCTTTTGGCAGTGCTCACACCAGTCCCAGACGTGCTGACAGCAGAGATGGCCCCGCAGCCCGGCCTGGCTCTCAGAGCCACGGCTGGGAGCAGAAGTGAAGCAGCATTTGGGCATCCAAGCCCTGCTGGAGCCCTCCAGCTGCTGGGAAAACAACTGGGAGCCCAAAAGGGCAGAGCTGGCGCCCAGCAGGGTCTGCACACCCCTGGTGTGGTCCCAAAGGGACCTGGAGTGACCCAAAAATCACCAACCCCAGCACCGTGAGCGACCAGCAGATGTCCCAGAGTTGCCAAGCCTTGACTAAAACACGTGGCTACTGAAAAGGGGGGAATGGCAATTTAGGCAAAGACTGCAAAGCCCCCCCCAAAGGCACTGCTGGCACCGCCGAGTGGTGTGCCCAGGGCCACCGAGCCAGGCAGTGGCAGAAGGAGGAGCAGCTCTGCAGAGGCCTCTCCCGTGAGGCAGGGCAGAGCAGGGCAGGCAGCACAGTTTGGCTCCCTGGCACCTCGCTGTGCGGGGGAGGCCGCAGCCAAAGGAGTTTGCAGCACAATCTGATAGCTGGAACACCCCAGCTCCACAAACAGCCCTTATCTCCAGCAGCAGCCAAGCCAGCTATTAAGAGCTGGGAAGGAATCCCAAAAGGAACCAACAGGCATTTGTCAAAATTGGCTTAGAGGAAGCTCAGCAGTCCCACCTGACCACGGTGGCCACTGATCTCAGCAGTCCTCTGCATCAGACCTGAGCTGCTCCCCCGGAGGAGCAGAGGGAGGACCCTTTGTTATCAGGCATCCTGCAGGCTCGGAAAGAATCAGTCCCTATTGTTTCCTACCTAGGCAGCGCCAGCCCCGCTCCCCCGGGCGGGGGGCTTGCTCCTGTCCCAGGTGTGGCTTGGGCAGAGGGCACCTGGAAAGTTTCCTCGCCTCTGACACAGCCCAACAGAGCTGGAATCACCTGTTCTGTTGCCTCGCAGCGTGCCAAGGCGTTTTTCACGGTGTTTTGCTCGGGAACCACCCCAAGCCCTGGGATTGAGAAACCTCAGCACGGCAATGCAATGGAGAAGTTGCTGCTCTGCTGGTTTGTGCCTGGGGGAGGGCTCCGCTCCTCACACAGCTCCAGGACCCACGGGAGGGGCAGGGGGGCTTCCCTGGAGAGGTTATCCCGGGAGGAAGCCCCTCAGGTGGCCATCAGCATCAGCTCCTTTACCCGGGACTTGCTGCTTTTAAAGGAAGGGCTCCAAGCCGTGCCAGCAAGGTGGGCACAGCTGTCACACAGCACATCAGGGAGGAAAAAGAAATCGATTGTGACTCGTTCAACCCCGATCAATCTCCCCAGACTTTCCAACAGGGGCACAGAACCCAAAGTGAGCAGCCTGGTGCCAGTTCTCATCTCATGCAGCACATTTCCGAGCTCTGCTCCTTTAGAAATTCATCCACAGCGCATGAGTGCCTCTGCCCCTGTCTCACACGCACAATAGGAACACCCACATCCCCAGCTGCAGAAGGTTTGGGTTTTTTTTTTTTCAGGATTGCACCTGTGCTTTACCCACGGTTCTGGGTCTCTCCTCACCCTCCTCCTCCTCCTCCTCCCCTCACATCCATTTCTTCCCAGGCAGAGGCAGCAGCAAGTGAGGCTGTGCCTGTCAGAGCGCTCCTGGCTGCCTCTCACCATGTTGCGTATCGACATTTCAGTCGATGCTCTGCCCTCCAAAACCCCAGAAATCCAAGCCAAGAAAAGTACTCCGTGGAGATAAGCACCGCGGCTCAGCCCACATCAAACACAGCCGAGCCAGAGCCCGTCAGAAAGCAGGCAAGCAAAAGGCAGGCAGGAAAATAACCCAAAATTCCATCCCACTAGGCTTGTCAGCGCTGTTATGACATTTTCTTTCCAGTTCCTCCCAGCCAGCTCGGTGCGGTATCAGCCCCATTCCCACAGCCAAGGCGAGAGGACGCCGTACTCACTGCTAGTGCTCATCCTGCCGCTCCTTCCCCGTCCTTCTCATCCAACAAAGGGGCAAAGATGCTCCTTAAATCCGCTTTTCCTGCCGCTCCCCGGCCGCGGGAGGAGGCTGCCGCTCTCCTTCTGCCAGGAGAAATATTCCCGTGCGATCGGCCGCCTAGCGCATCCCGCGGCGG
>VZSE01009372.1:123727-136884 GCA_013398275.1 Promerops cafer | reverse complement strand
AGGGAGGTGGCCGCACGGACACGGATCCCTGCACGGACCCGGGGGCGGCTGAGGGATGCTCAGCCTTGGCAGTGCCCTGCCCTGCCCTGCCCTGCCCTGCCCACAGCCCTGCCCTCAGTTCTGTCCACAGTCCAGTCCTGCCCGCTGCCCTGCCCGCTGCCCTGCCCTGCCCTTCCAGCTGCCCTGTTTTCAACCCCCCGCCCTCAGCCCTGCTGCAGCCCCTGAGCCCCCTGGCTGCTCCCTCCTTGCCACAGGGCTCCTGCCCAGCCCTGGGTGCCACCGCTGCCTGCCCTGCACTGTTTGCTCTCCAGCTTGGCCCCGCCGTGGCTGAGCATCCCGGAAATGCTGTCCCAGGACAGAGGGGTGCAGTTTATGCAGTAAACTGGATTTCCTCCAGTGCCGAGGTTCCCTCCCGCAGCTGCCCAGGCTGGCACCCGCAGCTCCCCTGGCAGCCTGGGCGTCTGTCCCACGCCAGGGTCGGGAAGGGAGCTGAGGGTGTCTGCACGGCGGCAGGACGGACAGGGGCTCTTCCCTCGGGATCAGAGCAGCCTTCCCTGCTGGCAGCACCTCAGCATCCCCGCAAGGGCTGCAAAGCCCTGAGCTCCTTGTTCAGTGGGTGAAACGCTCTCTGCCAGAACACAGCCATGCCCAGGCTGCTCCCCAGGTGCCCACAGAGCCCCCAGGGAGCCGTGCTGGGATTCCAAGCCGTGGTTCTTGCTGTGATTCCAGGATGTGAGCTCCAGCCCTGCCACTAATGAAAGAGGTTTTTCATGCGGCGTGACAGGCGCCGCGTCCCCGCGCTGCTGGGGCGGGAGAGCTGCTCGCAGAGGCCCTTTGGCTTTGCCTTCCCCTCGCTGTTTTATTCGCAGCAGATGGTGGTGGCGACGTGACCAGACAGGTAGCAGGTCGCGTGAGCTGGGCTGGTGCTGCCAGCTCTCTGCCTGTCCCCTTTGGCTGTCCCCTCCCCTGAGGCGTCGGGGAAGAGCAGGATGAGCAGTGGGAGTGGGAGCCTGGAGGTTCCTGCAGGGCTGGGGGAACTGAGCTGCTGATACCAGAAAGATTGAGAGAGGCTGTTTACAAGAGCATGTAGTGACAGGACAAGAGGGAGTGGCTTTAGAGGAGGTTTAGATTAGATATTGGGAAGGAATTCCTCCCTCTGAGGGTGGGGAGGCCCTGGCGCAGGGTGCCCAGAGAAGCTGAGGCTGCCCCGTCCCTGGAAGTGTCCAGGGCTGGGTTGGATGGAGCTCTGAGCCACCTGGGCTAATGGAAGGTGTCCCTGCCCATGGGGCTAGGACTGGATGATCTTTAGATCCCTTCCAGCCCAGGCCACTCTATAATTCTGTGGTGATTCTATGACACAGCACGGTGGGACAGCTCAGGCCGTGCTGAGTTTGGCCTTTTGGAAAGTTTCCTGTGCCTGACGAGTGTCCAGGTGTCCCCTCCTCAGGGAAGGTCCCCATCCCAGCCAGACTGACGTGTGTGGTGTCAACGACACCCATCTGAGGGGTCCATAAAGCAGCCAGGGCATGAGCTGGTCCCCATGGTTCAGCAGCTAATTGAGCTTCTTCCGCTGACCTGGTTTCCAAATCTTGTTAACTTGAAATTTCCAGCACAGACAGGCTGGGGTTGCAGAGGGCTGCACAGGAGGATGGGCTGCTCTGGTGGAGCTCAGGGGGCACCAGTGCAGAACCTCTGCCCTTCCCTGCCCTCCCCAGCTGGGTGGTCCCAGAGGTGCTCTGTGGGGAAGGGGAGTGGGCACTGCCAGCTGGGCAGGGTGCCAGGTGCTCCCTGCGGTGGGATCGGTGAGTTTTGGTGCTGGGAAGGTGGCAGCAAGGAGCTCTAACCCTCAGGAACCCCCTCCCCAGCTCAGCCAGCAGCTCCTGGGCGCTGCTCTGAGCCCCTCACCATCGGCGCCGTCCCAGGGTGCTTTGGAAATCCCATTTCCTTTCCTTTGTCTGAGGGAGCTGCCTGCCAAAGCTGCCGCGAGAGGATGTTCGGGGTGCCTGAGACAAGGAGTCAGAAAGGAGGAAATGTCAGGATGTTAAGGCAGCCTCCTTTCATCCCTTTGTGTCTGTGCACCGCAACATGAATTTTCACAGCAATTATTGGATGTGTTTTTCCCACAAGGCTCCTGCTCCGTTCAGCACCTGCAGGTCCCACAGAGCTCAGGCTGTGCAGAGGAAGGGGAACGCTGCATCCTCCAGTGAGAAGGGACACAGGAGAGATGGAGATAAGAGGACAGAGGAGAAAGAGCTGCTAATTTCATTTAATTTTCCTTCCTTGGACACTGGGATTTTTTTCCCTCCTCCATGCCCCTGTAAGATGCTGAGAATCACCTGAACCAAACTTCCCCCACCTGCTCAGTCACTGTGTTCCTCCTTTCCCTGATGCCTGATACCAGCTGGAGAGCTGGAAGTTGCTGGTTGTGCGTGGAATCACCGGGAGCTGGGCTCAAACACATCTTTGTGCCACGCCTGCACCAGGAATTCTGAGAAATCAGGCTCAGTACCTGTCCGTGTGTGCCTGCCGTGTGTTTCCATGTGAGGCTGTGCTCAGCTGCTGGCCCCGGGAAGGGATTTTGGTCCCCAGGGCTGCTCCCACAGCCCCCAGGGGAGGGGATCCCTCCTCACTCCCGGGGGACTTGGGGACAGATGAGGAATGGTGAGGCTGCAAGGGAAATATCGGATAGCAGGTCCCAGAGCTGGGAGAGGCAGAGTCAGGAGAGTCAAAGATCACACAAACACCCCTGTGCTCGAGGCTCGGGGGGGATGGTCCGTCAGCAGCCGCGCTCTGGCATTTCTGCTTGATTTGGAGCCGGAGCATCCCTTCCAGCACACCTGCACACCGCCCACACATCCGTGTTTGCAGGACCAGCTTCCAGCGGTCTCCCTGTGCTTTTCCACCCACTTCCCTTCCCCTTCCCCGGGAGTCATTTGGGCGCGCAGCCTCTGCTGCCGGGCTCTGAGAATCCCCGGAGGGCTGGAAATGACCCTGCCGGGGATGGCAGCGGCAGCCCCTGCCCGCGGGTGCTGCAGCACGAATGTGTCCGTCTGTCCCTGGGGCTCCAGCTGGCCAAACCCCGCCAGCCGCAGCCCCCGGCTCAGCTCCTGCCCGTGTGCTGCCAGCAAAGCCTCTCCTCTCTCAGCAGGGAGATGTGAGGGCAAAGAGCAGCAGGAGATGCCCGTGGGGACAGCCCCACGCCTCGCACGAAGCAGTGGGCAGGCTGCAGAGAGGCACGACTGACTCATCACAAGCTGGTGACATTTTCCAAAAAAAGCCTCTAAGTCCGGGGCTGTGATGTTCCCAAAAGGCAGCAGAGGAGCCTAAGGGGGCTGGAGACCCCGTTCTACCACGGCACATGGGTTGTGTCATGGGATGGAGGAAATTCTGCCTCGCTGGGCAGCTCCCATCCGTTTTTCTCTTGTCCCTGGTTCCCCTGGGAGGTGGGATCTGGCAGGGGTAAGGTCAGGAGTGGTCAGATGCTGCTGCCCTCTGCCCCACTGCAAAGCCAGGCACTCCTAGTGATGACAGAATTCCATGTGATGGAGATGAACATTTTAATTTGTGGGTCCCTGGACCACAGAGCAACCAGGACCAGGGGCAGTGAATGGGGCAGTGGGGCCCTGGTGCCTCATCCAGCAAAGGTCCCCTCTCATCCTCATCCTCCTCCTCCTCCTCCTCCTCACAGCCACCACCAAGGCATTTTTCAGTGGTTTGGCTTTCTTCCAGTTTCCCCAGCAGCCCTTCCCAGCAATTCCCCACATCAGCAGGAGGAGACACAGCCTGGCAGAGGCAGATGTTCCCGGGGCTGCCTGCATTAAAGTGATAATCAAATGATAGATTATTTTCAAGCAAACTCTCATTTTCAGGCATTAATTTTAGTGCTGCGCAAAGAGAGGCAGCGAAAAAACCACCCAGGCAGTGGAGGATGGGTGCTCCAGGGAAAGCTGATGCACCACAGCCATCCTGCAAAGCCACGAAGGGAGGCCTCCATCCTCTACCTCCATCCTCTGGCTCCATCCTCTGCCTCCATCCTCTGGCTCCATCCTCTGCCTCCATCCTCTACCTCCATCCTCTGGCTCCATCCTCTACCTCCATCCTCTACCTCCATCCTCTGCCTCCATCCTCTGCCTCCATCCTCCTTCCTCCTTCTCCTCTCCAAGGCTCTCTCTGGCTCAAATGCAACAGATATTCCCAAACCAACAGCAGGGGAGTCGAAACAAGTCCTGCAGAAGCTCTGCACATCAGGAATGTTCACATTCCCTCCCGAAAGACCCGGACACCAGGAGAGGAGAGGTGCTGCACGACCTGGACTGATGGAGGAGTGATGGCAAAGGTTTAAGGGCATTGAAAGTCAGTGTTTTTCCTAAAACCTGCAAATCTTGCACCCTGGAGCCCTCTGGAAAAGTCGAGGAGCAGTTGTTGTGTCACACAGCAGGGCTGGCGCTCCCAGGCTCTGTCAGGGCTTAGTGCCCGAGCTCGGGGCTGCTTCATTTCTGTGTCACACCCTGCCTGTGACACGGGGGGACCCTTTTAGGGCACAGCCGCCCTGCTGAGCCCAGCTGGCAGCTCCTGCCTGCCACAGGGAGCTCAAGTCCAGCTGCAGCCTGCGGTCCCTGCCCTGCTTTCCCACTGGTTTCACCCCAGTAAAGGGCAGGGGAAGTCGGGGCTGATTTTAGTTTTCTCTTTGAAGTTGCCCTGGAGCAGCGAGGGCTGCTGGAAGAAGGAATTCCTCCCCTTGGGCTGGGATCACGAGATGTTCATGGACAGCCTTGCCCAGCATGAGCCACCTGTGGGAAGCCCAGCTCTGGCTAATGGGCACTCCTGGAATTTGCCTGGAATTCCTCCTGCCTTCCCAGAGCTGCTCAGAAGGAGCGATTCACCTCACCTGCTGCTGCTTTCTTGTTGCTGCAGTAGCATTGTCACAATAATTCAGTTTTCCTTTTCTTCTTCAAATTATTCCATGGGAAAACTGGGAATCAGGGTGATTCTGGGGGAATTTAGGGCACCTCCAGGGACTGGAGCTCAGGCCAGGTCTCCAGATCCTCAGGAGGAGGCCAAATGCTGTAATTAAGGAGAGCTAATTTCTTTTTCCACTTCTAAGCTGCAGAATGGCTCGCCCCAGGTAAGCAGCAGGTTATCTCTTTTCTAGGAAATCTCACTCTTTTTTTTTTTGTTCCTCAGTCTAAAAATGGAATGCAGATCCTGAAAATAAATTCCCAGAGAACACCACTGTGCAAACATCCCAGGCTTTGATTCAAAGTGTTTGGATTAATTAGCTTAAACTGAAAGCTTTCATTCTGATTTCAGCCTCGGCTTTATGGACAAAAAATTAAAGCAGCAAAGCTTTGGAAGTTGAAAAATCAAAATGTTCCACCCTGGAAATATCAAAACAAGATGCTGAGCCTTGCTGAGCTGCTTTGTTGCTTTCTAAAAGGAAATGGCATCGAGACCAACACCTTTACAAAAAAGCTTGGATCATTAAGCACTTCAAAAAAACCCTCTAGTTCAGCATAAGCAATTAATTTCTTAATTAGATTTTCTCTTTTTCTTCCAGAGGGAAGTCTAAAAATATTGATTTTTTCCATTTTATCCAAAGATTTCTTTAAATATGATCCCCTCACTGGATGGTTAAGCTGGAGCTTGAGCTGTGGGAATTAAATAGGCTGGTTCATTTAAATTCACTTTGTCATCTTTCCTTCTCCTTGTCCTGTTTATTTCTGTTCCAGTGGCAAAATAGGACCAGGGTGAAAGCAGAGGATAATACAGAAAATGAGACACTGGAAGGGAAATTGAACATGAACATGAAATATTTTGTCTCATTTTCTAGAGGTGAAACACATTTCCTTTGGAAGCCTCTCGGAGGAGAACAACTCTGATGTTTGGAGCAGTTTTTCCTCCTGATTTTCAGTCAGCACCTGGATGAACCTCGGCTGGACATTCCCACCAGGATTTGCCAGAGCAAATGGGAACGTTCCTTTAACTCAGGAACGATAAAATCCCTGCTGGAATTGCGTGTGGCCTCGCTGACCACTCACCACCGAGTCACACCCAGCTGTGAGCTCCCCAGATCCCTTGGAGAAGGGCTCCAGAGGGTTATTTTCCCTGGAGATGTCCTCCAGACCCGGCTCTTGTGTCCCTGTTGCTGCTCAGGATGCTGCTCCCCTATTTTGGAGCTTTGCCTGGTTTTTCCTGGCGATCTCGATTCTGCAGCCCCCCCAGGGCTGGGGTTTTTTTTTGCCAGCCTGTGGAGCTGCTGGTGCTCGGGGCTGGGGGCAGCGGGGCCGGGGACAGCGGGGCTGCAATCCCGTTTTTCCAGCGTTGGGATGCAGTGGAGCGGTTCCTGCTGCCATCTAATGGCTCCGGCAATTAATATCCAGCAGGGAGGGCCCGGCTGCACCGAGCACTGCTGGGGTGGCGAGTCCTTGAGCTCTCCCGAGGCTGCAGGAGGCCACACCGAGCCCAAAACACAGCACGATGTCCCTGAGGTGACACTGGGCACCGGGGGAAGGGCAGGGACAGACATTCCTATTGCACAGTTTAGGACAAGCTCCTTGGGGATGATGCTTCTGGTTCCACCTGGAGCAGGGTGAATGCACCTCACAGCCTGAAATGCAGGGATAAGGGAATATCCTGAGCTGGAAGGACCTATAGGATCATCAGTGCAACTCCTGGCCCTGCACAGCCCCGAAATCCCAGCCTGGGCACCCCTGGAGCGCTGCCCAAGCTCTCCTGGAGCTCTGGCAGCCTCGGGGCCGTGCCCATGCCCTGGGGAGCCTGGGCAGTGCCAGCACCCTGCCTCTGGTCCTCCCTTCCTCCTTCCCATGCCTCGTCCATGGCCTCACTCCCCTGGCTCTGTCTCGGCGCAGTCTGGAGGCTGCCCCGGGTGGTGGCACCGAGCTGCTGCCCTGCAGTGATGGTGACAGGCAGGAGCAGGGAGCATTCCTGGGACTCCCACCCCAGTGCCAGGGAGGAGACCTCAAACCACAGCTCCTGGTGTGGCAAAGGCTGGTGCCAGCCTCCAGACCCCCAGGGATCCATCCAACACACACACAGAGCCAGTTTTCCAGTTTTCCAGTTTTCCAAGAGGGTTCATTTCCTCCTCTGGCTGAAAACAATGCAAGAGGAGCAGGACTCAGCAGTTCTGAGCACGAAGCGCTGAGTTCAGCTCAGTTCAGCCCCGGAGCCCTCTTAACCCTTTAGCTGTGGGATGGAGCAGAATTCCCAGCGCAGCAGCAGCGGCTTTGGATTGCCTCGTGTTCAGAAAAGTCAGAAAGGGCTTGGAGGTGGAAGAAAAGTCCCCAGTGAGGGCCATCAATGAGAAGAAAGATATTAAAGCCAGGCCAGTCTGGCTGCATTCAGGGACTGGCCACACCAGTTTGGCTGTGAAAGCCTTGAGATCTCCATGTTTCCTCAGCCATGCGTGAGCCTCCCCTTCCCCAGTGCCCCAGCTGCCAAAAAAACCTGGGAAAATGCTGTCCCAAGGCCACCCAGTCTTAGGGATGGAGTACACGAGGCAGGTTCTCCGGGTGTGCAGCCCGAGGGGTCCTGGATTCCTGGAAGGTGGAAAACCTGGAGGGGGCAGGTGCTTATCGCTGCTCTGTGCCCATTGGCACAGGGTGACAGCAAAAGCAGAGCGCTGGAATGAGGAAATGTCCCCGAGGGATTGTCCCCTGTGCTCCTGCCAGCGTCCCAGCCCTCCCCCACCGGGATTTCAGGGGGAGGGAAGGAAAGCTCTGCTCCATCTCACACCAAAGTGGGTGCCCCCACCCATACCAGAGGATCAGACCATGAACCAGGAGTTCCTTTGGCCTCAAAACGAAACCTTTCATCTTTTCTGTTTGCTTTTTCCTCCAGCAAAGCCGGGTCTGGGCTGACTTCCTTTGCTTTCAGGTTCAGTTTGAAATAACAAGCTGAAAAGCCACGAGGCTTCGTTTTGGAGCCTGCCAAGGAATGGCCGACTTCAGAAGGAAACAGAAATATCGGGAAAGCTTGACGTTAACTGTTTCATTGTTTCCAAGAGGAAAAAACTCCCTGTGATTCCCTCTGCCGCGGACTTTAGCCGGGATGCACAAATACTGCTGGGTCCACAGTTCTCTTGTTCCGCGCGCCTGTATTCGCACTTTGCCAGGGAAGAAGGGGGGTTCGGAGCTGGAATTCCGGAGGGAATGCCTCTCCCGGGATTCTGCTGTCGCACGGGAGGTCCCCAGCCCCGGGGACGCGGCGGGCAGGACCCAGGTGAGGCCGGGGGAGGCTGCTCCTGCCTGGAACGGGGGAGCAGCCAGTTTTCGACGGGCGCACCGCGCCCACGGAGCCCTCCCTGGAATCGTTCCCTGCGGAGCCGGGCGAAGGAGGCGCCTGGGAATTCCGGGAGCCGGCGGTCTCCTGTTCATTGCCCGGCCCTGGGTAACTCATTGACCTCTGCTGGGAAGCGGAGGTTCCCGGGATGATAAGGAGCTCTTGGAAGGAATTCCTTCCCTCGTGCGAGGGAGTGGCAGCGCTGGGCACGCTCGCGAACACGTCCGCAGCCCTGGGAGCTCCATCCCGGCAGCGCAGCGTTGCCTCGGGGCTTGGAGAGGCTGGAGCTGCACCCAGGAGTTCTCCGGGAGGGAAGCGGAGCTGGGAGCAGGTCAGTAGAGCGCTGCCTGTCCCCGGGGCTGTCCCTGCGTGCGCCCCTTGTCGCAGCTGAGCAAACACAGCCGGGACGCGCTGGTGGCAGGTGCCGGGAGCCATCCAGAGCCTCGCGAGTTGGGGGGTTTGGCGCTGGCTGGGTTAGGGGCTCAGCTGTGACCGCGATGAGCGCTGTGTGACAGCGATGAGCGCTGTGTGACCGCGATGAGCGCTGTGTGACAGCGATGAGCACGGTGTGACAGCGATGAGCACGGTGTGACAGCGATGAGCACGGTGTGACAGCGATGAGGGGAGGGACGGGCTGGGCTTGGCTCCTTTGGGAACTGACGGGAGAAATCGGGGCTGGGTTTGGCAAAGGGGAGTCGGTGCCAGGGCTGGGTGTCAGCCCCGGAGAGCTGCGGGCTCTGTGGCAGCTCTGTCCCCAAGCCGAGGGTGCCTGGACAGCCGCTCTCGTCCCGTTCCGTGGCCAGGGCAGGCGTGGCCGGCTGGCACTGGGATTGCAAAGGGAGCAGAGCCCCTGGAGAGCTGGCACAGGCAGAGAGCCCCCTCTGGAACAGGCTGAGATCCCAGGAGAGATTTCACACCTATCACGACAGGGCTTTTCCAGGGAGGCCAGGCTGCGGCAGCAGCAATGGGGGCTCTCCAGGGGAGATCCAGCATTTGCCACTTCCAGGTAGGAAGTGGAGTGAGAGGTTTTCAGCTTGCTGGTCAAAAGGCAAATTCCAGTTCAGGTCAAACAGGAGGTGACACCTTTGCTTGTACAGGGATGGGTTTGGTTGCTAAGTTGTCAAGGTAGATTTCAAAACAAAAAGACATTTCACAACCACAAAGGAAGACATTTGTGTTTAAAAAATTACCCCCCCCCCCCCCCCATTTTGTCGCTTAAAAAAAAAAAAATTTTCCCCTGTGTAGAAGGAATTGATGCTAATTGGTGAGCAGCAACTGCTAAAATCAAGAATCTTCTGAGGAAAGCAAAAAGCTTTGTTCAAAAACACTGCCCTGCTCGAGCTCTGACCACTTGGACAGCATGGAACCAAAGCAGCAACACCTCTTGTGTAAAGATGTGCCTGAATCCATCACAAAATTCCATCGGTGTGTCCTGAGCACAGGCAGGCTGCATCCCCCCTCTGATTCCTGCGCCTTCAGAGCACCCCCAGGTCAGCTGGGGGAGTTTTTTCGGTGTGGAGCTCCCCAGGGTCGGTGAGCGATGGAAACAGGCGCTGCCTTCGCCACAGGGGGAGCAGCGCTGGCCTGTCCCAGCACTGCCCGCCCAGCCTGGAGAGCGCCCTGGCACCTGGGCTCGGAGGAGGATGGAGAGGATGCTCCCTTCTCCAGGCAATCCCAGCAACTGACAGAACCAGAGGACACAGCCTTGAGCTAATACAGGCTGGATATTAGGAAAGAGTTTTGTACAGCAAGGGAGATAAAGCCCTGGGATGCTCTGCCCGGGGAGGTGCTGCAGTCACCACCCCTGGGTGTGGTTAACACAGACTGGGTGTGGCACTCGGGGCCAGGGTTTGGTTGAGGTGTTGGGGCTGGGTTGGACTCGATGATCTTGGAGGTCTCTTCCAACCCAGGGATTCTGGGATTCTGGGATTCTGTGATTTGGGGATCTGGATTAGGAACCCCCACTCCTCTGGTCTGCTCTGACAGTCTGCACTGAATATCTCTCAGCACAACCCTCCCTGCAAAAAGCTTTCGGTTTGGCCTCAATTTGTGTGGAAATTTCCAGCCAGCTCCATGCAGGTGGGTTCCACCCTGCCATTCCCACAGCCCGGTACTCCTCACGCGTTGCTTTAGGGGCACGGCAGTTGTGGGAATCTGTCTGCTGAGAAATTCCCTCTCTGGGTCATGGAATCATGGAGACCACCAGGTTTAGGTTAAAAACAACTTTAAAATTTACCTCTGTTTGTGGGCAGGAACACCTTCCACTGTGCCAGTGTGCTCAGAGCCTCATCCAACCTGGCCTAAATCACCCCCTGGATTAATTATTCCCTACTCTGGAGAAGTTCAAGGCACTGCCATGGCTTGGGATGCAGCCTGGGAGAGCCAGCAATGCTCCTGGAGCAACCCCAGCACACAAATCCCTGCAGTGGTGGCACCGGCTGATTGCTGGAGTGAAAATCCATCCCTAAAACCCCTCCCAACCTGCAAGTTCTCTCCCTAAACCTTTTGGGTTTCGTTTTGTAGGGACCGTGTTGCTGTTGCCCAAAGGTGCTCTGCAGACCGCCCACAGCGCAGTGAGCCCGCCCAGCCATCCCAAATCCTGACCCTGAGGGCTGGGGAACGCCTGAGGATGTGAGTGAGGAGGGAATGAGGCTCATCCTCATCCTGGGATGCCCAAGGGATCCTGCACAGCAGCCAGCCCCTTGCTGCTGGTGTTGGATCTGGGGTTTGCACAGCGCTGACCCCGGGGGTGCCCGCCGTGCCTGGGCTGCAGGAACTCACCTGGATGTAGCTGGCAGAGATGCCCGTGGTGCTGCCAGCTGCCCCCACGGTGACACGGGAACAGCATCGGGCAGGAAGGAGGTCCAGGATCACAGCCAGCCCCGGATGCAGGACGCCGGATGGGCCCCAGCTGGACATCCCCACAGGTGAGGGAGGTGCTTGCAGGTGCCAGGAGCAGCTCTGCCTTTGGCACTGGGGGAGATCAGCTTGGAGGGAGCAGCTGGGAGCTGGGGCAGGCTTGGCAGAGCAGGGACTCCCGAGGAGGAATGCCAGGAATGTGCCATGTGGGATGGGCACTGCCCTCCCGGAGGCAGAGTGGAGAAAAGGAGGCTCAGGGGGGACCTTGTGGCTCTGCTCAACTCCCTGACAGGAGGGGACAGCCGGGGGGTCGGGCTCTGCTCCCAGGGAACAGGGACAGGAGGGGAGGAAATGGTCCCAAGTTGCAGCAGGGAGGGTTTGGGTTGGATATCAGAAAAATTTCTCCATGTAAAGACTTGTCAAGCACTGGCACAGCCCGTCCAGGACATGGTGGAGCCACCATCCCTGGGGGGATTTATAAGACACAGATGTGGCACTTAGGGACACGGTTCAGTGGTGGCCTTGGCAGTACTAGCTCTGTGGCCAGACTTGATGACCTTAAAGGCCTTTCCAAACCTAACTGATGCTGTGACTCCAACCCAAGCCCTTCCCTGAGCCCGTGCCCGCCGCCCCCGCCGTGCCAGCGCCCGCTCAAAGGGGACATTGTGCATTGTGGCCGTGCCCAGCCACGGTGCCGGGCGGGCAGCGAGCAGCCCTGCCTCTGCCAGCCCTGTGCCAGCCCTGTGCCAGCCCACTGCTGGTGTCACTGCACGCATGGGCTGCTGCCTGGGGACCCCCTGGCACCAGGAGCTGGCGCTGGGATGCACAGGTAAGGTGCCTGTGGGGCTCTGCTGTGGCAGTGGGGTGTGGGAGCTGTGGCTGCGGAGCTCCTTCCATGGGATGGGACCCTTGGGGACACTCTGGCGTGGAGCACTGGCCCCTCTGGCTACTTGCCTTCTCTGGGATCCTCCTGGTGCTCTCTCCTCTTGGATTAGGGTGTGTAGGGAGTGAGGCAGGAGATTTTGGCCAGGGAGGGGATGGGTTGACTCGGGGGTTGGTTTATTCCCATGCTATTGGCTTTTCCCCTCGCCTGCCCAGGAGCCCTCCAAGCACAGCCCGTGGGGTTCTGGCATCCCCCAAGGCACCATTCCCGTTCCAGCGTGTCCCAGTGAGCTGGAGGAGGAACATCCAGCGTGTCCCAGTGAGCTGGAGGAGGAACATGGCTCAGCGCCAGCCACTGTGGCCACGTGTCCCCCAGCAGAGGCAGGGCCAGAAGGTGCCCTGAGCACCCAGCCCTGGAGCCAGGAGTGCAGCCCTGAGTGCTGGGACCTGCGCCTGGCTCGAGGCTGGAGCTCTTTCCTGCCCACTGTTACAAAATATTTTGGCACTGAGGAGGTCAGTGAGTCACTGGCATGGCTGGGAACAAGTCCCCAGCTGCAGTTTCAATTGGTCCCTTGAAAAAAAAGATCCCAGTTCCCTTTCTGAGCCTGGGTCAAATGAAAATAAACACTGAACCCGTCAGAGCAACCACAGTGAGCCCTGGCCCCTTCCTGGCGCTGGGGACCCATGGACAGGCTCTGTCCTGCTGCTGGCGGAGGTGGCACGAGCAGTGTCCCACCTGCCACCTCCTGTGGCACATCCCACGGACACCTCTCGGGCAGGGAGAATCTTGCCAGGGATCCGGACACCTCTGCCCCCCCTCCGTGTTCCCCAGGTGAGGAGTGTGAGTCCTGCTGGCCCCGCTGCCCCGAGCCCCTGCCCCGCGGGGACCGCCTGCACCGCCGGGGACAATGGTGGTGGGACACGACCCCGGCATCAGGGACACATCCCCAGGGAACGGCAGCAGGTACCTGTCCCCATCCCCAGGGAATGGCAGCAGGGACACATCCCCATCCCCAGGGAATGGCACCAGGGACACATCCCCAGAGAATGGCAGCAGGGACACCTCCCCATCCCCAGGGAATGGCAGCAGGGACCCATCCCCATCCCCAGGGAATGGC
>VZSE01009372.1:64884-123568 GCA_013398275.1 Promerops cafer | reverse complement strand
ATTGGCACCAGGGACCCATCCCCAGGCCCTGCCAGGGTCTGCTGGGGCACAGAGAGGGGAGGAGGACAGCGAGGATGGAGCAATGGCAGGAGCCAGCTCAGATTTTGTTCTGCCTCTGCCTCCTTTCACTTCCCCTTCTCCATTTCCCTCATGTGGAAGGGACGAAGCTGCCACATGAAATGTTGAGACTTTGTTAAATGTAGACCCTTTTCTTTCAAAGCAAAACTTATTCATGACCTGTCCAGCCTTGGGCTGTTCTTTTCTACTTCCTAGCTCTACGTAAGAATCCTATTTCTCTAAATAAGAATTCGATTTCTGCATGCAAATACCAGTTTATTTGAGTGACTTAGCAAATACCAGTTTATTTGAGTGACTGGCAAAGCTGGCTCAATAAAAAGAACTGTAGAGCAGAGTTCTGGTCAAAGAAATGACTTAAAAAAGCTGCTGCACGTTGCAGCTCCACATCTCCAGGTACATGTTTCTCTTACAAATCCAGTCTGATTACTGACAAAAATTGGGGTTTAATCTGGTTATCCCTCCACCGCCAATGCAGCTGTGGAAGAGCAGGACTGGAGTTTTGTGTGCCTCAGCTTTCATTAACATAATTAGCAGCTCAAGTTGCAGGCCCTGAATCCTTTATGGCAACAGTTGATGATGTGTGGAGCAGGGAGGATGCTGCTTGGATTTTAGATACCCATTAGAGCAGGCAGGGGAGAAAATCTCATTTTGATTTTCAAAATTTTGAACTAATTTTTGGCTCTCCTGTGCTGGGGGGTTGAGGCCTCCTCCAAAAAAAAATCTCTGTTGGGGATTCACCCTTTAACAGATCTGCTCATGTGAGGGTCTGGCCAGGAGAAAGGAGGGAAAACCCCCTCACTCCAGAGCCACTCCAGCACTGGAAAAAAAGCCCAACATCAAGGCAATGATGGAGTTAGACCCCATCAACCCCACGGATCTCCCCAACCTCGAGCATGACTTTAGGGTGTTTCCACATTCACACAATCCCCAGCCAGATCTGCAGGGCTGTGCTCCCAGGGGTCTGAGCTGAGGCAGGACATCCAAGAGCTCTTCCACAACGTTTTCCAGCAGCTCTGCTGTGTCCCCTCCTCTCCAGGTAAGGCTGGGGTGACAGAGCAGAGCAGCCCCGCTCCCGAGGCAGGACACGGCTCCCCGGACCCCTCTGGGGTGCTGCTGGCTCGCAGGGACAGCTTTCCACCAGGTAAGGTGCTGCCTGTGGGATCTCACAGAATTCCTGTGGCTCCCCCAGTGCCTCGGGTCTCACCTTGGTGGCTGAACGATGACGGTGGGCTGGGGTTGTGTTGTTTGAGCATCACAGCCAGGCTGGAGGCTCTGGCGGGCCTGGCAGGGTGGCAGGGGTGGCTCGGGGTGGCTCTGGGTGGCAGGGGTGGCCCTGGGTGCCACAGAGCTCCTCCTCCCCTTCAATCCTCCTCCTTTCCTTCCCAAGAGCTCTCGCTCTCCTTCTCCGTGGAGAGCCGCTCCTCCCGGGGCCGCAATTCCCAGCTCCAGGAAGCTGCCAGGAAGAAGCTGTGGGCTCTGGAGAGCGATGACAGAGGTGTCTGTGCCCTGTTCAAGGTAGAAACCCCATGCCAGCATGCTGGGATGCTCCTGGAATGGGGGGAGGCGTGCTGGAGTACCAAACCCAGCTGAGGAGCTCCTCCAAAGCCACTGCAGGGGACTCTGGAGGGGACTGGAATAATGGGGAAGATGAACTGATGGCAAGTGAGGGGCAAAGCTGAGCCTTGTGTTGTTTTGGGGGATCTGAGCCTAAATAACCAGGAATTCACAGGGCTGGGATCACCAAATCCGTGTCCCTGCTGGAGGTGACAGCTCTGGACAGGCACAGAGCTCTCAGGCTGGGTTTTACATAAACCAATCCCAGCTCCAGAGAGGATGTCTGGACTGAACTCTCCCTCCCTGCTGGATTTCAAGGCTCCAGGACTGTCCCTTGGTGCTGCTTTGTCTCCCCCGTGCAGGAGCTGTCAGCCAGGCTGGTCTGTATGCGGGCACACGAGGATCGCTTCCTCCTCACCTTCAAAACCCTGGAGGAAGTCTGGAAGTTTTCCACCTATCTGACTTTAGGTAATGTTTCCGAGGTCTGAACAGACAGTGTGAGAAGGGTTTTTGGAGAAGGCATTGCCTGGCCCTACAGAACTGTAATGTTCAGGGTGGACAGTGAGAGTATGAATTAGAAAACTTCCTGATCCGTTGTTTAGGAAATCTCTGTTTGGATCAGTGAGAATCAGGAGGATTCCTTCTGGGAAATTTTGGAGACAAGATTAGAAGCTTTTGCCTGACATTTGGAAATGCTCAAGACCCTTCCTGCTGCTCAGGGAAGGAGGTGCTGATCCTGATCCCCCTCTTGGCTTCTCAGGGTACGTGGGGGCCTGCCTGGAGCAGCTGCTCTTTGCCCAGGAGTTCTGGCTGGACTGTGCCCTGGTGGAGGACACAGAGCTCAGGGTCACCGTGGATGAAGAGCACCTGGCTGCCATCTACATGGATCTGCTCCTCCAGGAAGGTGTGATGGGAATTCCTGAAAATCCTCCAGCAGGGCTGTGCTGGAGCCACTGATGCACTGATCCCATCTCTGACTCTGTCTCTGCAGGGAACTTTTTCTCCAGGGCAGTGCCTGGTGTCTGGAAGTCGGAGCAGGAGGGAGAGGAGGGTCTGCAGCTCTGCAGGAACGAGCTGATCCATGTGAAGAGTGCTGGGCAGGATTCCAAATGGGAAGGGACGTCCCTGCTGACAGGACAGCGAGGCGTGGTGCCCGTGACAGCTCTGGAGCCAATACCTCACCCCTTTTACCAGTAAGTGGTGAATTAAAGGGCTCAGAGCAGGATTCTTTCCTGATCCTGCTGCATGACTGGCACCAAGGCTGGCTGGGAAACTCCTCTGGCAAAGGGCAAGAGCCTCACAGTTCCGTGAGGATATTTCCAGGAGGAGCCACATTAGGCATAAAGACTGGAATCAGTGCAGGTGCTGTCAGTGGGACACAGCAAGGACATGTTCCTGCTTCAGATGTGGTTTTTGGAAGGTATTGATTTAGGTCATACGTGAGGTTATCTCTGATAAACAGATGAAGAAGTGGCAGAAAACAACCAGGCAATGCCAGCCAAAGTGGGGCTTCACATTGGTCACCTGGCTGAGCCTTTTGCTTGGAGAAATCTTCCTTAAAGATGGCAAATTTCTCCTGCTCTTCCCCTGCGGTGTGACACCATCCCCGGGGCTGGCCTGAGGTCAGGAGTGCTCACGGAGGACCAGTGAGGGCCCCTTTTGCCTTGCAGGTGGTTCCTGAAGAATTATGCTGTGAGTTTTGGCCTCTCCCAGGAGATCAGCGGGACGAGCTCTCAGGCCATTGGTGAGTGACACCTGTGCAAGGCACTGTCCCAGGGCTGGGCACAGCTCAAAACCTGGGTTTGGCCACAAATGACCACAAATCCATTTGTTGTTCTGGGACTGACCCCACTACGGGGGCTCTGAGGAAATGCTGCATCTCTGGACTCTCTGGAATGCAGATCAGAACTTGCAAACCATGTTCTGAGGAACACAGGGAGCAGAGAGCTGCTGCTGACACCCTTCTGCCACTGGGCTTTCCCTGTCCTGCTTCAATTTTATGTTTCTTTTAATTCTTTCAGGAGCGAGGTTTCAAATCATGAGGTTCCCACCTTGTGTTCACGTGAAACCTGTGCCCACCAGCCAGCCCTTAACCCCAGTCCAGTCTAGAGCAGAGCACGCTGGACACAGGAGGTCCCTGCAGGTGTGACTTTGTCATGTAGGGATGGACATTTGCACTGTCCAAGACTTCACTCCTGGCAGAGTTGAGATAGGGCAGTATCTGTGAAAATCCATATTTCCAGTCACCCTCCAGGCTGCAGCTCGCACAGGTGTGGAGTTGATCCATCTCTCTTTTATTTTGTATTATATTTCTCAAGGAGAAACGGCAGAGAGCTGGATCCAAGGTCACAATAAATCTTAGGGGAGAGACAGGAAGCCCTCTCCAGCTGGAATCAGGGCCTCTCTGTGCCCAGGTCTTTTCCAGGGAGGACGTTTTAGCAGGGATCCCACTGGAATTCCCGTTTTTGCCTTGGTTTCCCAGTCAAAGGCAGGTGCATCGCCACCAAGGACCACAGAGGAGCAGCGTGGGATGAGCTGAGCTTCTCCAAAGGAGACCCCATAGAAATCATCGGGTTCTTCATCCCTGGAGTGCCCTGGTTTGTGGGCAGATCCCTCAGCACCAGGAGCGTTGGCTTCGTTCCCACCCGACACGTAAATCCCGAGGCTTGCGAACCTCTGTGAGTTCATTTGAATTAAATTCTGGAGAAAAGGGAGGGGAGGCTCCAAATCCCACCTGAAGGCTGTGTGAGAGCCTAGGGCAGCTGATTTCCTTTGCAGGACCTTCACAGAGGGTGGGTTTGAGGTGAGCAGAAGCTTTGGCCAGGCTCTGCTGCAGCCCAGACAAAGAAATTGTATTTCACCTGCCTCAGGTGATTCTTGGAGAGGAACAGATCCAGCCCTGGGCTAATCTGGCTTCCTGCAAGCTGGCTTCCCAGTTTGTCCTAGAAATGTCTTCAGTTGTATCTCTGAGGGGCTGGGAGCCTGATAAGGGTGGGGAGAGCATTCCCTGCTGAGGAAACCAAATCCTGCTTTCCTTCCTCCTGCCCCTGGATGTGGAGGCAGAATGGCCACTGGCACAGAGCAGAATTCCACACCCTCCCAAGGGCACAGCAAGAGCTGTCCAGGGAGGGAGGGTGATGAATGCCACCCTGACTCAGCAGTTGTCTCTGTTGGTGGCTTCCATGCGATGGCCATCCCAAAAGGCTTCTCCGAGAGTGTGTGTAGGAGGACAAGGTTTTAACCAAGGTCTGCTGGGCTTTCCCCCTCAGAGTCACTCAAGGTGAGTTGTAGCACTTTCCTCTGACACTCAAGAAGGGACAGAGCAGATCAGGTGGTATCCTGTGGCTTCCGGATTCCAAAAAAAGACCAATAGGTCCTTTTCTCTGGTACCTTTCTGTTCCTTCATGGAGAACCTGGATGGGGAAGGTATCCAAAATCCTGTCCTCAACTGCAACACAACTTCTGTGGTGGGAGGAAGAGAAGGGATGGGAAAACATCCCATCCCATCCCATCCCATCCCATCCCATCCCATCCCATCCCATCCCATCCCCACAGGCCAGCTGCAGTGTCAGGGGCTGGGGACACGCTGACTCTCTTCTCCTGCCCCACCCCAGGGGAAAGGGCTTCGTGTTTCTGAGCGAAGAGGAGAAGTCCCCAGTCCTGCACATCCCCTGCAATGGTGACGAGCAGCACTTTGCCACCCTCCTGGGGGACCTGGCACACACTGACATCACCTCTGTGTACAGGCTGGGTGAGTGTCCCCTCTCCTGATATCCCTGACCCTGGATCTCCATGGAGAGCTTGGCAGGGCCTGGAGAGCGTCAAGATCACGGGAGTGCAGTGGAGGCAACTTCTGGGGTGGAGGCAGCAGCAAACCCGTGCTCAGCCTGGTGGTGGAGGCTGGAGGTGTCCTCAGGAGGTGACCCTGCCATGCTGGAGGTTGTAGGGACCTTCTCTGCTGCCAGGGCAGCTCCCGAGCTGGGATTCACCCTGGCAGATGCTGCTCTCTGCTGAGCCTGGCCTGCAGGACCAGGGCCAGCGTTTCTGGGGGCTCTAAGTCTCTCTGTTCTGGCTGGGTGGCTCTGGGACTTCAGCTGATTTCTGCACATTGACACTGACCAAGGATTTGGGGTTTTGTTTTCTGTTTGTCTCGTTGTACAGCTGGTTTTGAACCCACAGCCGTGTTCCCACAAGTGCCACCAGGTGAGTGTGAGGAGGGGACAGAGCGGGAGGCTTTGGTGACGGCTTCTGAGGGTGAATTTGGACATGAGGAAACATCAGAGAATGGTTTGGGTCGGGAGGAACCTTAAAGGTCATCCAGCCCCACCCCCTGCCACGGTCAGGGACACCTTCCACTATCCCAGGCTTCTCCAAGTCCCGTCCAGCCTGCCCTTGGACACTTCCAGGGATGAGGCAGCCACAGGGAAGAATTTCTTCCTGATCCCACTATGGTTTCCCTGTGTCTTCCAGAGGCTGCTCTCCATGGCAGTAAAGAAATCCAAGTGCTCCAGTCTTGGGAGGAAATCAATGACTGGGCTACCAGCAGCACCTCAGAGCTGTCCAGCCCAGGCAGTGAAACGGCCCCTGCCACACTGGAAGATGTTCTCCTGGAGAAACTGGATGACTTGGATTATCCCAAATTCTTCATCGACCTCAATGCTGGACACATGGAGGATGCTGATGTCTTTGACCCCATATTGACCTTCCTCAACCAAGACAGTTTCGTGCCCAGTTTCCAAAGCTTTTATGATCTCAGCTTTTCCTTTCTGCACTCCACTTTTTATGGTTTCTCTGATGAGGATGAACTGGTCCTTTACCTCGAGACTTCCCGGAACTGGGCCAAGAGGACTCGTTCAGTTTGGGCTCACGTCAGGCTCTGTTTCCTCTTGGGTAAGCTCTGCATCAAAAAGGTGAAGTTCTCCCAGGCTCGGGTGTACTTTGAGGAAGCCATGAGTGTCCTGGACAGGGGCTTTGGGGACCTGCCCCTGCTGGCAGCGCTGCACGTGAGCCTTGCCTCCATCTACCTGAAGCAGAACATGAAGCACAAGTTCTCCTCCCTGCTGGGGAAGACGGTGACCCTGCTCGTGTGCCTGCCTGGCCGCTCCTTCAGCTCGGAGAACGAGCTGGAGCTGCTGACGTACATCCTGAGGGAATCCATCGCGGTGGGCAACGCTCCCCTGGAGGCCCGCATCTGCTTCCTCATTGTCAAGCTCTTCCTGCAGCTGGGCAGAACCGAGGAGGTGCTGCCCTTTTTGGAGCATCTCCAGTGTCTCAGCAGCACCTGGCTCAGCCCAGGCACCCGTGCTGGGCCACTGGATGCCGCTGCCACCTTGGGCTACCTCTACGACAAGAAGTGCCTGCCAAACATCGCGCTGGCCTCTGTCAGGTCCTTTGTTCCCAGCAGCACCAAGGGGACACCGACCCCCATCTGGAGAGCTGGCTTCATCCTCCAAAATGCTTCCAAACTCCTGGGGAAGCAGCTGGACAGGAGCAGCATCCCAGCAGTGGCTTGTTTGTACGTCAAGCAAGCGCTGCAGTCCTGCAGCGAGAGCAGGGCCGTGCCCACGCAGAGGACGCTCTGTGCCATCCTGTCCAGGATGTACCTCCAGCACGGCCTGCTGGCTGGGGCTGTTTGTTACGCAGCCAGGGCTGCAGCCCTGGGCAGATTGCTGGGGGAGGAGGAGGCCTTTGAGTCCTCGCTGTGGCTGGGGTGGATGTACCTCCTGCAGCAGCAGCCGGGCCCGGCTGGGGACATCCTGCGGCAGCTGCTGCGCTCCCTGCGCGGCACAGCCAGCGAGACCCAGGGCGGGGCCGTGCACAACCTGCTGGCCATGGCCCTCAGGGGCCAGGGGCACATTCAGGAGGCTGCAGAGAACTTCCTGAGGGCCCTGCACAAGGCCAAGGAGACGGGGAACAGGAGGAACCAGGCCGTGTCCCTGGCTAACCTGGGCCAGCTGAGCCTCTCGTGTGGGGCCGCCCAGCTGGCCGAGCTCTACCTGCTGTGGTCAGTCCGGCTCTACGCCGAGCTCCAGGGACACCAAGAGCAGGACATGGAGCTGGCACAGGTGCTGCTGTGGCTGGCACAGGCCATGGTGGACAGGCAGAGGATGGAAGATGCCAAACTCTGCTACGAACTGGCGCTGGGGTTTGCCCTGAAGTGGCAGAACCTGAGGAGTGAGTACAGAGGGGAGCGGGGCAGTGTTCGACCCCGCCAGGTCCCCAGAGCTGTCCCCTGACCTGTCCCTCTCCCTTTCCCCGTGCCACACAGGTCAGCTGCACATCACGGAGTGCCTGTGCCATTTCTACAGCAGAGCGTGCCCCGACCTGCAGGCCTGCATCACCTACCACGAGCACTGGGCGTCCTTGGCACGGCGGCTGCAGGACAGGGCACTGGAGGCCGATGCCAGGCAGGCCCTCAGCCAGCTCTACCAGGCTTTGGGCACACCTGAGTGAGTGCCTGGGGCTGTTGGGTGCTGCCAGAGTGCAGTGGCTTTCCTGGGGTGTCTCGAGTGGGAAGGGCTGTGCTGGCTCCATCTGCCCCACAGCTCTGGTTTGAGATTTATGAGCTGTCACTGTGCTCCAAGAGGAGCAGCTCAGTGTCGCAGACAGAACTGGAGTCTGGCCAAGCCCAGTTTTCCAGGACACATCCAGCCTTCAGCAGAGCAGACCCAGTGGCAGGGAATTCATTGCTTCCTTGGGAAGCTTATCCCAGTGATTAATCACCAGTCCCCAGTAAGAACAGGCTCCTTATCTGCTCTTTGAGTAAGTCTGGTTTCAGCCTCCAGCTGCCAAGGCTGCCCTTCCTATATCTGCTGTGATATTGTCCCCAGGGAGGGACTTAAGACCCACAGGACGTGCTTAAAACCCAGTATCAGCTCACATTTAATCTCCTGCCTGACACCTGCGTGGGACTGATGAGGTTGGGCAGGAGAGGAGAGAAGGAGGCTGGGACAGGCCACAGACCTTGAAGGCAACCAGATCAAAGAGTGGAGAGCCATGTCCAGAGGACAAATGGGCAGGGCTGTCCCCAGCTGGGATGTTCACCTCCCCAGCCAGGTCACGGTGAGTGCAGGGGGAAGGTATTTAGGGAGCAGATGCCTGTCATGTGAACGGTGCTATTTAGGATCACAAAGCACCCCATTCCCTGGTGTTCCCAGGACAGCTGGGCCTGCTTGCCAGCAGGAGAGACAACAAGCAAACACTGCCCTGGACACTGCTGGCTCTCCCTTCCCCACAGATGACTCCGTGTCCAACCTCTGGCTCATCCCACTGCCTGTCCCTGTGTCCCCAAGGGGCTGGAAAAGGGGCTTGGACATGTAGCCAGAGATCTCCCCATGACTGCACAAGGGACAAACCCCAGGCAAAGGTGTGGGTTTGGGTGCCAGGTGCTGTCTGGGAGGTGTAAGTACAAGCATTCCCTGCCTGTGCTCCCACGTGGAGCTGGGAGTCGCTTTGGGGCTCAGTTTAGGGAGGCAGATTGGGTTTGTAGGTGACTTGGATGAACCCCTCTTTATCCCACAGGGGTGAGGAGCAGCCTGAGTGGGACTATTGGTGTCCTGAATTGTCCTAAGGTGGCCAAATGACCATTAAAGCATGGAGACTTCCATGATCGTACCAGGACACCTTGCTCAGAGCTGAGAATGTCCTTTTGTCCCCAACCTTTGGTAACTACAGGAGAGGGCAGGGGGTCAGAGCCATGGGGAGCGTGGGGACAGCTGAGAGTGTCCTGTGACTCCTCTGAGGTGGCTTTTTGCCTGTTGCCATCACAGGGCTTTGAGACAGTCCCTGGACTGCACCAAGCAGAGCCTGAGGATCTTCATCGACCTCGAGGAGGCTGTGAAGGCAGCAGAGGCCTGGCTGCAGGCAGGAAAACTCTATTACCTTCTCCAGGAGGATGAGCTGGTGGAAATGTACTTCCAGGTATGGAGGAGGTGGCTGGAGAGGTCCCATGCATTCCCATCACAGCCTTTTGGGGCTGGAAAACCTGGAAGGGAAAGTTCTGAGAACTGTAATCCTCCTGCTGGAAGGAGGAGCTCTTGCCTTACCCTCAGGCACTGAATTTCTTCTCTTTCTTTCCACCCACTGAGTTGAGAGGATTTTGGGGTGAAAATAAATGAATTCATTGAGTCAGAAAGTGATGTAGGAGTGCCAAAAGAAGCTGGAGGTGCCAAGTGGCCAGTTCCCATTGAAATATCCATAAATGAGGGATAAGTGCCAGGGAAGTCCTTGGAGTTGAACACTTCTGGCATCTCTCCATCTCTAGCATTATTTTATCAGCTGAGCTGCAAAGTGGAAGAGCAGCTCCTAAAATTTGGGCTTTATTTAATCACACCAGTGCCTCTGCCTTTCCAAATGTCACTCCAGCCCCCTTTTCCTTCCAGGCAGCCATCCAGACTGCTCTGAAAGGGGACAACTTCTCCTTGGCCATGGATCTTTATGAGAAAGCAGGTGACACCTTCTTTAATGGCAGCCGGAACAGGGCCCGAGCAGTGGAGTTTTACAGGGTATGGAGCCCTCTGAGCATTTCTGTCCCTGTGTCCCCACAGGGTGGTGCCTGGGGGGGCTTTTCCCCCAGGCAGAACAAAAGGATGGAGGGTGGAGAGGGATGGGGTGATCCTGAGGGTGCCAGAGTGGGAGGCCTGGAGCACAGGTTTGCAAAAATCCCCAGAGATCACTTGGGATTGGGAATGGGCTCCTTCCATTACAAATCCTGGTGGTGTTAACTATGAGCTGGTCACTCCTGGGTACACCCAGCCAGAATTCCAAGGAAGGGCAGAGATGTGAGACTCAGGCTTTGAGAGGCGCGCTCTGGGATTTAAAACTCATTTTCAAGGGAAAGAAGGGACTAAAACCTAAACCTGCAGTGCCCATGCCCTGCTTTGGTCCTTGTCCTGCTGCTCTGCCACCCCTCTCGGGCAGTGCAGATCCCTCCAGGAACATCCTGAACTCACCATTCTCTCTCCTTAGGGAGGTGCTGTGCCCTTGGCCAGGAAACTCAAGGCCACCCAGACAGAGCTGCGGCTCTTCAATAAACTGGCAGAGCTGCAGATCAGCCTGCAGGGCTACGAGAAGGCTCTGGAGTTTGCCACGCTGGCAGCCAGGCTCAGCCTCAGGGTCGGTGAGTGATTTACACCCAAAAGTTACTGGGAGTTCCTGGGCAGTGGGTGATTTTCACCCACAGGGCACTGGGAGCCACTGAATCTTGTGGATGGGAACAATATCCATGTGAAAAGAGGATCTCCTGCTTTCCTAACGCTGCTGGACCTATTCTTACCCAAAGTCATGACATCTTTTTAAGGGCACTTCCCTTTTTTATTTTCAGCAGAGGATTTTTGTTACCCCAGAGCACAGGAAGTCTGGTGAAAGCACAGGACTGAGCAGTTCCTCTCTGCCCTAGTTCTGCTAAAAACCTCACCCCTTCCCATTACAGAAATAGTCTGGATGGGCAAAATGACAGCTTAAATGTCTGGGATGGGACCAGTCTTGTAACAGCCCCTTCCAGCACCCAAAAAAATCCCCTGGCAGAATGATACTCCTGGGACAATCTGTCCAGCTGTGGCATCAACAACCCTGCCCATGGCTCTGTTTTCTCTTGGAGGTATCCATGCCCTCAGGCTGCTGTGAAAATGTATCCAAAGTGGCTCAGCAGGGCTGGGGTTGGATTGAGCTGGATCAGCAACTTTTCCAGGGGGTCATCTGCAGGAGCTGGTTGATTCCACCCCTCTCTTTTCCAGGAGATACATGGCAGGAGCTGGTTGATTCCAACCCTCTCTTTTCCAAGGGATCCATGGCAGGACGTGGTTGATTCCTCCCCTCTCTTTTCCAAGGGATCCATGGCATGAGCTGTTTGATTCCTCCCACCTCTCTTTTCCAGGGGATCCATGGCAGGACCTGGTTGATTCCACCCACCTCTTTTCCAGGAGATCCATGGCAGGAGCTGGTTGATTCCACCCACCTCTTTTCCAGGAGATCCATGGCAGGACCTGGTTGATTCCACCCACCTCTTTTCCAAGGGATCCATGGCAGGAGCTGTTTGATTCCTCCCACCTCTCTTTTCCAGGGGATCCATGGCAGGACCTGGTTGATTCCACCCCTCTCTTTTCCAGGAGATCCATGGCAGGAGCTGGTTGATTCCACCCCTCTCTTTTCCAGGGGATCAGCTGCAGGAGCTGGTTGATTCCACCCCTCTCTTTTCCAGGGGATCAGCTGCAGGAGCTGGTTGCCTTCCACCGCCTGGCCACGGCCTACGACTTGCTGCACATGCATGAGATGGCCGAGGATTGCTACCTGAAGACCCTGGCCATGCGTCCCCCCGTGCTGCAGAGCCCAGCAGAGGCCCTGTACTACTGCAAGGTCTACTGGCACCTGGGCAACCTGACTCTGCACAAGCTGAAGGTAAGAAAGGAGCCTTCCCCATGGTGCTGTGGCTTGGAGGGAGAGTTGAGGGTGGAGGTCACATCTTCTGGTTTTGAAGGTAATTTGGAAAGAAGTGCTGGCACTTTGCACCATTCTGTCATAGTTGAGACGGCCACAGCCCAAAGAATATCACCATAAAACATCAGAAGGGTCTCTGCGAGCTCCCACAGCCCATGGGGTATCACCATAAAACATCAGAAGGGTCTCTGTGAGCTCCCACAGCCCACGGAGTATCACCATCAGAAGGCTTTAAGTGTCTGCCTCTGGATCAGTGACTACTTTCATAGGTTCCACAGTTGCTGCAGGGCCACCAGCTTCTTCTGCAATCTCTGGAGCTGCTGTGGGACCAGCTGCCCTTTTCTGTACAGCTGGCAGCTCCTGCAGCTCTTCTGCTGCTCCTGCCAGCTCTGGCTGGGCCCTGCACCCTTCCCGAAGCCTCTGCAGCATCTGCTGCTCCTCTTTCTCCAGCAGAGCCTTTTGTACCCTCGATCTCACATCCCCACACCTGTAGCCCTGCTGTGCCTGGTCACTGGCCCATGTCTCATTGCCTCTGATATTGCTCACCTGGCTCACACAGCTGCAGCTCATTGGGGATGAGGCCTGGCCACAGCCCCACTCCAACTACCACAAACCGTGTCCCCACACCACTCCAGTGAAATCAGGTGTCCCTGGGTCCTGCCTGGAACCCCCAGGCTCTGCTCCAGTTCCCTCCTGCCCCGTGAGCTCCTTCCTAACGCCTGCCCTGTGCTTTCTGCTCAGGATGAACAGGACGCAGCCTCCTACTTCCTGCTGGCCCTCGCCGCGGCCGCCGAGCTGGGAGACCAGGAGCTGCAAGCCCTGCTCCGTGCCAAGCTGGCTGCCATCCCCGGAGGCCCAGGGGGACCTGAGGGCACGCCAGGCTGCGCCACAGACCGGCCCCGGTGGCTGAGCGAAGGTGGCCACGTGGTGTGACCCGTCTGCCACCCTGGGGACACCGGTGGGAGCCATCCAGCAGCACCGTGCAAGGTCCACGTGCTCTCCAGGACCAGACCAGGAGAGGTCCTGCACCACATCCTGAGGAGCTGGAAGGGTTTGGGCTCCTCGTCCCGAGCTCTTGGGATCTGCCCTTGTTTTTCAGGAGCAGGGGTGTGCCCCACGGCGGAGGTGGCACAGCCAGGGCAGGATGAGGCCCCAGCAGCCGTGCTGGAGTGGGTGGTGCAGCAGGGCTGAGCTCCTGGGGGGGTTTCAGAGGTGCCCTGCCCAGGATGGGGACTGGGGAGTGCTGCCATGTGCCTGCCTGTCCCCACAGCTGCCCCACGCCTTGGAGCAGCTCAGCCTGACCAAATGTGTTTGAAATTCAACTCCTTTATTTACACCTGGTTTTTATCCTCATCTGCCCCACGAGGTCTGTGATGACATCTCTGCCAAACCCCTCTCCTGTAAAAAGCACCACCAAAGCTTGTGGCAGCGAGAGACAGGATTAGGGAAGTGAGGAGGAGTAAAGGGGTGGTCCAGCCTCATCTGGGGGCAGAAAAAACTGCTCAGGAGGAGGCAGAGCCCACCCTGACCCCAGCCCTGCCATCCAACCTCCGTGTCTAGAGCAGGAGCACAGGGAAAGAGCACTGGAACGGGGAGGTGCTGGAGGCCCCATCCCTGGAGGTGTCAAAACGTAGATGTGGCATTTGGGGACACGGTTTAGTGGTGGGGGAATGGTCAGGCTCGATGACCTTAGAGGGATTTTCCAACCTGAGTGGTTCTCCCGGGCACACGGCAGGAATGTGCAGCTCTGCTGCTCAGCCCTTCTCGCCACCAGAGAGCAATAAATGCCCATTTTTGCAGCGAGACTTTCCCCCGGCAAACCCCGAGCTCGGCTGGAGCGCGGGGAGGAGGGAGCGATTTTCCCAGCTGATCTCTTTGCTTTGACAACCAGTGGCCATGTGGGGCTTCACAGCCAGACCCTGCTCCCAGCTCCTCCAGCCCGTGCTGCCCTGCCTGGGATTGTTAAATGCAGAATATTTATTTCCTCCCTGCTCTCTGCAAACGCCGAGTTCAGCTTCCTCTTGCAATCCCTCCGAGGCGTTTGTCGCCGGGGCAATGATTATTTACTGCTTGTTTACCGAGCATTCCTGCGGTGCCGCCGGGCAGCCTCAGACCCCAGCCCAGAGGAGGGAGATCTTCATCCTGGGTGAAATCCAGCGAGCTCAGGGCTCCCCAAAACCTTCCTGCCCCACCCCACCGGCCTGCCTGATGGCAGTGCAGGTGCTTGGTGCTCACCGTGCCAGGGCAGGATGTTTTCTGCAGTTTTTCAGTCAGTTCCCCTTTTTCTTTTGGTCTGGATGGTCTTTAAGGACCATTCCAAGCCCTTAGCATTCTCTGGATCTTTTCCCACACGGGGAAAAGCACGGTCTCACATCTTTGTGCCAGCAGGAAGATGGACAATTGGAAATCAGGCCCTGGCTCTGCAAGCCCCGAGGGCTTTGTTTAAACACCCAGGCTCAGCTTCTGAGCTGGCCTAGCTCAGCCTAGCTCCAGGAGTCAAACAGAGATATTCTGATTTGCAGGGACTCTGGAGCTGCTTTGAAACCAAATGTGTTCTCCTTAAATCACAGCAAAACAAATGTGTGGTGCCTGCAGGGTGGGGGGAAAAAGTCTTCCTCCTTGGGAGCATCCTATAAAATATCATTTTCCCTCTCCCTCATCTGCCTGCCTGCTCCCACGTGCGGTGGCATGAGAGCTCAGGGTGGCCAGGGCTAATTAAAATTCATAATACAGTGAAATTTAAAGCTGTTGTTCGTGCGTACCAAGTCCTGGGTCGGTGCCCAAGGAAAGATGAGGATATTCCATCCCTCCAGCCACCGGTTTTGTCGGCAGAGAAATCTGGGGACTTTGTGCCAGAGGAGGGCACCAGGCGGTGGCTCAGCTCCTGGAGCTCCTGTCATCCTCCAGCCTGTGCAGGATGGGGATGTTGTCCCTCGTTCCTGGGGCATTCTTTGGGACACAGCAGGAGGGATGCACCCTCGGCGTGCTGAGGGCTGCAGAGCCCGCCCGGGGCTGTGCTGCTGCTCCAGGAGAAGGCTCTGGGAAGAGAAGGAATGTGGGAGCACAGGAATTATCCTGCAGAAGGCATCGGCCACCAGCGTCCTCCTCCGCCACCGCCGGAGGCAGAACTAGGGGAAAGGGAAGGGATGGATCAAATCTCCTCCGACACCAGGGCTGCCTGGCTTGTGACTCCTTCCCGAGCCACATGTGACTGCCTGTTCCATGCCCAGGCCAGGAGCTTTCCTTCCTCCCCGCAGCCAGACAAGCTGGAAATAGGCCTGGTGGGAGCCACGTGCAGCAGCACGTGCTGCTCGGAGCAGCACCTTCCTTGCCAGCGCTTCCCGAGGGTGCCGGGAGCTGCAGGAACATCCCTGCTCTGGCTTTGGTGCTCCAGTCCCTCCCCAGTTTGACCTTGCAGGCACCAGCACTCCCAGTCCTGGCACCAGCGCTGGCACTGTGATCCCGTGTTTGTTTAATGCCTCAGGGGGCCATTTAAGGCCTGGAATAACGAGGGGCTGGATTTCTCTCACATATGTTCATTCTTGGACGGTGGAAATACCACGACAGGAATAATTCTTGCATCATCTGAGCTCTGGTGTGAGCCTCCCGTGGAATCGGGAGAAAGGAAATGCTGATAAATGGAAATACAGATATGGGCAGAGAGCTGGATTTATTTGGATTTTCATGGAAATGATTGGTTTCTGCAGAAATACAGCACCAAAAAATAACAGTTGTTATCAGCAGATATTTTTTCATCATTCCTTCGTGGCACAGTGGTGCAAACTGGGCTGGATGAGAGACCTGATGTGGAGGAGCAGCGAGGCTGTGGCAGAGATAAACCTCGAGCTCAGCTTATCTCAGAGGTGGCTGCTCCTCTCTGGGCAGCATCTCCTGGTGTTGCCTGGATCGGTAATGAGGAGTTGGTAAACACCAGCTGTTCTGCTAAGCAGAGCTGGGGGGAGTGTGTAAACTGGGTAATTTAGATTAAAAATCATTTATTTGCACAGCAACCTGCTTGTTCAGTGATAATTGGGCTCATAAATATGTATGGTGGAGGAGGAGCAGGGGCTGAGCCAGAGCCAGGAGCCACCAACTGTGGCTGCAGAGGTTTAAATAAACTCTCCATCTTTGCACTGGGGTGTGTTGGGATGAAACCACCTGGAATAGGCCTGGAATTCCTGCAGTGCTGCTGGCCCTGCCCTGAGAGCTCACCTTGCTCCTGGGGGAAGGAGAAGAGGCAGAGGAGCAGCAGGGAAGTGACGCTGGATGGGGAACAGTGAGGCCAGGTGTAAAAATAATTCCCAGCAGGGATTTGAAACTCCTTGTGCTGAGGCGGCTTCAGGCAGGGGGCAGTCCTGGAGCTGTCACCTCTGCTGGCACTGCCCACAGTCACCTGAGTGTCCCTGGCACTCACCACCTGGGATGGGAGCCCAGCCTGGGATGGGCATTTCCAGGGAAAACACCCCTGTGGGCATGGAGAGGGCAGGGAGAGCAAACTGGTGAAGATGGGGCAGAAAACACAACCCCTTCAAGCATCCAGCTGGTGAAACCCCAGTGCCAGTGCCAGGGACACGTGGAAGGGCAGCTGGCTCTGCTGGCTGCCAGGGGATGGGTGACAGCTCCCTGTTCCAGGTCTTGTCCTGGATTAGAAGGTGCCAGGGTGAACTGGGGGTCCCAGTGAAGCTGCTCAGAGCCCCCCAGCTCCCGTGGGCTGTGCCAACGGGACAGCTCCTCGCAGAGGGAAAGAGGTGGGAAAGAGGCAGAAAAAGGCAGGATAACTGGGAGGAAATGGGTGGGAAAGAGGGAGGAAAGAGGCAGGAAAACTGGGAAGAAACTGGCAGGAAACTGGCAGGAAAACTGGGAGGAAAGAGGCAGGAAAGAGGCAGGAAAACTGGGAGGAAATGGGTGGGAAAGAGGCAGAAAAAGGCAGGCTAACTGGGAGGAAATGGGTGGGAAAGAGGCAGAAAAAGGCAGGCTAACTGGGAGGAAATGGGTGGGAAAGAGGCAGAAAAAGGCAGGCTAACTGGGAGGAAATGGGTGGGAAAGAGGCAGAAAAAGGCAGGCTAACTGGGAGGAAATGGGTGGGAAAGAGGCAGAAAAAGGCAGGCTAACTGGGAGGAAATGGGTGGGAAAGAGGCAGAAAAAGGCAGGCTAACTGGGAGGAAATGGGTGGGAAAGAGGCAGAAAAAGGCAGGCTAACTGGGAGGAAATGGGTGGGAAACAGTCAGGAAAACTGGGAAGAAAGAGGCAGGAAACAGGCAGGAAACAGGCAGGAAAACTGGGAGGAGACAGGTGGGAAACAGGCAGGAAATAGGCAGGAAAACTGGCAGGGAAACTGGCAAGAAACTGGCAGGAAACATGCAGGGAAGCTGGCAGGAAATGGGTGAGAAACAGGCAAGAAAACTGGCATAAGAGTCTCCTCTCTCCACAGCACTGGGGACAAGTGTAGGAAGCAGCACAAGTGCCAGCAATTCCTGTCACACTGCAGGGGAGGGGAGGGAAATTAAAAAGACTCCGCATTTGGCCGTGGAGACTCTTGGAACACAGTCCAAGAATCAGGATGGATACACAGAAATGAGCTCCTGAGCAGCAGATGGGTTTTGAGGAAGGCAGAATAAATCCTTACATAACCAAACTCCCTCTGTGCTCTGGTTATGGGATGGTTGTTTTCTTTTGCTGTTTTGTTTGGGTTTTTTTTCCTTTCTTTAGCACCTGCTCTGACTGTGGCACTGGGGCCACACAAGAGCATAAACCCATATTGGTTATAAATAATATATCTGCAGGATTTGTGGGCTGGATGTGGGGTTTAATCCTCCCTGGGACACCCTCAGCTCCTTGCAGCTGATTGCTTAATGGCAGCATGATTTTTTCTTACCCTGTCTAAGATTTAAGCCAGGCTTGATCCCAAAGTATTCCTACAATATTAATCAGGTTAAAAAACCCCTTCCTCCAGTGCTTTGAGGAGGATTTCATTAATTCCTACGTGACTCCAGAGCATCAGGAGTCTCTCCCAGGTTTCCCTGACCCATCAGCTGGGTTTTGCTGTTTTTATCTCGTGGTGTGGCAGAAGGATGAGCTGTGTGCTCTGGTGGTGGCTGTGCTGGGGCAGAGCACTGAGGGGCAGGGATGCATCCAAGGGAAGCCAAACCTGGCACCTTCAGAGCCATCTCTGTGCCTGTACCGTGCCTATTTTGGGAATTATTTGGTACCCCGGAAGATTTGGGGATTACAGGACCTGCTTTGTCCTTGTCCTGCCTTCTCTCAGTCCTTTCTTCCTGCATCAGCTGAACTCCTCAATAAAGATCCTTTCCTGGGCTTGACAGATTTTCTTGTGAAATCTTCTCGCTGCTGTTTTGATAAACTCGCAGGCATGAGCTGCTTTGTTCTCAAATCCTTTCCAAACCTGCCCTAAAACCTGGCACAAACTACTTTTGTGATGTGTCCCTCTTCTCTCTCTGAATTCATCTCCAGCTGGCAATCCCTTGATTTGCTGTATTTCCACCTGGAAAGATACAACAGCCTAAGGGACACTTAGGGAAATCTCTGCCGGACACTCTGCAAATCCTACTGGACCTCTGGTGATTTATTTTTTGGCAGGAAGGCTCTTGCCTGTGGAATTCAGCAGGTGATGCCACGGCAGCTAAAAATTCCACCAGATTTTGCCCTGCTCACACTTTTTTTTTTGGGTGGCCGAGAAGCTGCCAGCACCCTCTGGCCCAAACCTGTTGGAGTGCACGAGTGCAGGGTGTGAGAGAAACTCGGGGTAATTAACAGCTCGTTAATATTTACCTCGAGCAGCCTCCCAGACACCGCTGGGCTCTCGCAGGCATTCCCAGCCCATCCCTGCCAGACCGCAGCTGCCATTCCTGCGGGATTTAGGGAAACGAGCCCTTTCCTTTTCCTTGCCCTCAAACAAGGGCGAGAGGCTTGGCTGATAGAAAAAATAAACACCAGGCACGATCGGGGCAGAGGGGTGTCCCCGGGCCAGCTGCTGCTGTGGGAGTGCCTGTCCTCCCCTCCCCAGAATCTCCTGAAAATCCTCTCCATCCCTGGCAGAGTGGGATTTCTCCCAGCTTCTGGGTTTCTGCCTTGTTTTGGGTTCGCTTCCCAAAATCTGCCACGAAGAGCAGCGCTGCGGGAGAGGAAGGAGAGGGAAGCGGCAGAAAAGGGGGACTGGAGCCACTGCTGGGAGCTGTGGGGGTGTGAAACTGCTCTGGCATCTGCCCACCTGCCAATCCAGCCCTTCCCGGGCATGCCAGGGGCTGTGCCCAGCTCACTGGGAGCCCATTTCCCTCCTGCTCCTGCTCTCCCCATCTCGCTCTGAGGCAGCAGGAAAGGAGGGGGGGATGGCGCCCGGAATCAAGCACAAGCAGGATGGAAAACCCCTTGGAAAACCACTCTCCGGTGGTGCTTCAGTGGGGAAAAGAAGCAGCAGAAGGCTGCTGGGAGCTGCCCTTGGTGCCACCCCGGTGCTGGTGGCTCTCTGGTGACAGGGCAGAGCTGGGGGTGAGCGCTCATCACCCTGAGCTTCTGTGGGGGGAGGAGTCCGATCTCAGCCCCCGGTGGATGCAGAGATGAGCCAAGACTCAGCTCCCTTGGGAATGGGCTCCACGGAGCATTAATTAAGCTGGATTTACTCAGCTCAAGCCAAAAGCTGTCCTGGGTCACTGCAGTGCTCCCCATTATCTCCATTATTAGAGTGATAACCATTATCCATTATAACCAGGACACAGGGAATGGCTTCACACTGGCAGAGCAGGGTTGGGTGGGATGTTGGGAAGAATTCCTCTGACACTGAGGTGGTGTAAACACCTAAATCACCCTCCTGGGCCTCCCACAGCTCCTCCAGCGAGGCTCAGGGAGCTCCTCGGCTCCCACCCAGGCCAGACTTTGTGTTGTCACTGCTGCAGAGCAGCCAGCAGCTCCTGGAGTTAAACCTCCCCTCAGGAGTTAAACCTCACCCCGGGAGCTGGGAGGAGCAGCCTTGACGGATGCTGGGATCTGTGCTGGGATTTGTGCATCTTCCTGTGCCAATATCCCAGAATCCCAGACTGCTCTGGGTTGGGAGGGACCCTAAAATCATCCCATCCCACCCCTGCCATGGCAGGGACACCTCCCACTGTCCCAGGCTGCTCCAGCCCCAGTGTCCAGCCTGGCCTTGGGCACTGCCAGGGATCCAGGGGCAGCCCCAGCTGCTCTGGGCACCTGTGCCAGGGCCTCAATTTCTTCCTAATATTTAATTTAATTAATTCTCTTCCACCAGCTCAATGCCAAAAGCTTCACTCTGCATTTTCTCCTTGTTCTCCAGGTGCAGGCAGGATTTTTTGGGAAGGCTGGGGCTGCACCCCATGGGCTGGCCCAGGGGATGAATTTTTGAGGGACAGTGTCTCAAACTCAGAAGCTGTCTGAGGAAAACACAGCCAGGGCTGGCAGGTGGGAAGGGGTTACCATGGCAAGGAGCTGCTCCCAGTCCCTGGATCTCTTCCAGCCCAAGCTGGAGCCTGTAAAAATCACCCCCAGCAGCCAGAGCTGCTTCTCATCCAGGCACACATCAGCTGAACCTGTTAATTCAGCTTTAGTTAGACAGTAATCCCATGTTTATAAAAAAAATATGGATTTTTAAAAAGTGACTGATATTCAGTGACTGCCCAGGAGACAGGGCTTGATTTCCTGCTTGTTAGACTATTCTTCTTCTTCTTCTTCTTCTTCTTCTTCTTCTTCTTCTTCTTTTCTTTTCTTTTCTTCTTCTTCTTTTTCTTTCCTTCTTCTTCTACTTCTTCTTTTCTTCTTTTTTTTTCTTCTTTTCTTCTTTTTCTTTTCTTCTTCTTTTTCTTTTCTTCTTCTTCTTCTTCTTCTTCTTCTTCCTTTCTTCTTCTTCTTCTTTTCTTCTTGTTATTGTTATTGTTGTTGTTATTACTATTATTATTATTATTATTATTTTGCATCATTGGATTGAGTTTCACATACAAAAAGTGACGAAACCCAAAGGGATAAACATGAGATACCTGTAACTGAATTTATGTGGAAGACCTTTATTAGCTCCAAGCCTGGAACATTCCAGGAGACTTTTATCCACATCCCCCCAAAAAAGGGGTTTAAAAAAGGCCGTGTCCCACTGCCTTGAGGAGGAGCAGCCTCCCAGAAAAGCAGGATCTTCTCCCACCCCTCCTTCCAGCAGTGGCCGTGGGGAATGCAGGAGAATGCCCAGGGTTAAAGAATTCGGAGTGTTTCTGAGCGATTCTCGCTCCCCAAGTGCTCCCATTTCAGGGTTTATCACCACAACCCCCCAAAATCCTGAGGTGGCTGCTGGTGACACTCCGGGACAGCTCCGGGGGGAAAAGCCACTCAGGAGAGCACCTCAGTGCAACGGGAAAGTGAGGTGCTATTAAATAAAAAGGAGAGTATCTCAGGGGAAGGAGACAAAAGAGAAAATTCACTTTTTTTTTGCTTCCAGCGGGTGGAAGGGAACATCCCCAGAGTCCCCCTGTGCCACCCGCCGCCTGCCCAGGGCAGGTGATTCCCTGCAGGTCATGGCTTTCCCAGCCCGGGGCGATGCTTCCCGAGGTGTCTGTGATTCCTGCGGGGTGGGCGGTGCCTGCTCCGCTCCCGTTTCGCCCAGGGCTTCATCTCTTCCGCTCATTTATTTGCCAAAAATCAGCATTTCCCCATCTCTGCAGGAAACAACCAGAGAGGGAAGCCCCAGCTCTTGGCCCCACAGGCACCGGAGGAGGACACGGGGAAATCTGAATTTGCCTCTGTCCAAAACAAGGGGAGAAGTGGAAGATTTCGCTGTGAAATTTCCAGCGGTGCTCTCCTCCTGCAGCCCCCACCAGGGCAGTAAAGCAAAGCAGGAGCGACTCCTCCATGGCAAAACGCCCTCAGGGCTGCCCAGAATTTGCTTTTCCATGCTGATTTTTAAAACCCCTCTGCTGGTTATTTACTGCTGAGCTCTACATTTGAGGGAGTATATTGTACCTGACTCATTTTATGGCCTGCCTTGCCTTTTATCTTGCCTTGCTATTAATTTAACCCAGCAAATCTCTGTGTTTGTCAGCTCTGATTCCTGGGGTACCACAGGACTTTGTTTGGAAATTGATTTGTGCTTCCTGATGCTTCAATAAAGCCATTTGGAATAAACACAGCTCTTCATTTCCCTGCCAGTACGTGGGGAACAGGCAGGAGCTGAGCACAAAAATAGACATTTATTTCACAAGTGGACCAAGGGGAGGGCAACAGGGACGGGGTTGCCTCTAAATAAGGTGAAGATTGCAGGGCAAATGAACCTGGTTTTATCCAGCAGGACCTGCTGGATGCAATATTCTGATTTTTTTGCTGTCTGGTGTGCCCAGGGAAGGAGTTTTGGGCTCTGCTGAGCTGGCCCAGCCTGGCACTGCCTCACTTTGTCCTGGTGTTCCCCAGTGCAACACACTGGGGAGGGGAAGAGTCGATCAGGAATGCAGGGAAAACAAGGCACAGCTGGGAATGGGGTTGGTCCCTCACCTTTGGAGAGGTCACAGACTCCCTGCTGCTTCTCCCCACTGCATGAATCCCAGTTTTCCATGCCCATTCTCTCCAGTCCCTTCTCACACCTGATTTCCCACCAGCCAGGTGCCCTCAGTGTGGCAGGAGAGGACAGGAGGGGGTTAATTTGAATTACTTTATTTTTTTTCCCCTCCAGCAACTTTTCCTCCGTGTTATCCTGCAGGATGCCAAGGCTGCAGCTTGGAGAGCTCCTCGTCCCCAGCCTGCCCACATTTCCCAGGGAGGTGGGCAGCAGGCTGAGGTTTGGCCAGGTTGGAAGGGACCTTAACCATCCTTAACTTCCACCAGCCTTCAAACCAGATGGAAATTTTATCGTGAAGCCAAAGAGGAGCTGAACAGAGAAAGGAGCTCAAGTGGCTGCTTTACCAAAATGTTCCATTATTCTCAAAAATTAATTAGCTGAACCCTGACAAAACCTGTTATTAAAAGAGCACCCTTGTCTTTTTAATCATCTGAGCTGTTTATAAAGTGCTGCCGGGGGCTGGAAATCAAACTCTCTCCTCCAGCTCTTTTGTTCATCTCTATCTGGGGGAAATTCATTAAAAAAATTACTGGCACCCCTGAGCCAACGGCAACAGGCATCTCAAAAAGTCCTGTAATGAACAGCCACTGTCAAATGGCCAAAAGAAAGGAAAAATAGGACAGCAAACAACGACTCGGGCAGTTGGCTGCCAAGCGGGGGCTGCAATTAGGAGCTGTGTGATTCACACCCTGCACTCGCCCACCACTGCTCTTTACAGGATGATTCAAGGATTGTATCACTCCAGTTCCCCCCCGGGACTTTCCTTCTGGCGGTGGAAAAAAGGGATGAAGGCAGCTGGGTGGCTCTGAACCTGCACATGCAACTGGAAGTGTCCAAGTGACGTTGTCTGGCCCGTGGCACGGTGCCAGGACAGCTCAGAGCCCGCCTGGAGTTCTCCCCGTGCCACTGTGGGGTGGGCAGCGGGTCCAAGTGAGGCAGCTGAGAGCCTGACCCCGGGGATGGAGAGTGCAGAGGGACGGGGAGAGCATCCCCTGGTCCTGGGTGAGGAGGCACCAGGGGGATCAGGGGATGGAGCAGCTCTGCTGGGAGAGCTGGGGCTGTTCAGCCCGGACAGGAGAAGCTTTGGGGTGACACAACTGTGGCCTCGCAGGGCCTGAAGGAGCTGCAGGAAAGATGGAGAGAGAGGATTTGCAAGGGATGGAGGGACAGGACACAGGGAATGGCTTCACACTGACAGAGCAGGGTTGGGTGGGATGTTGGGAAGAATTCCTCCCTGTGAGGGTGGGGAGGGGCTGGGACAGAATTCCCAGGGAAGCCGTGGCTGCCCCACCCCTGGAAGTGTCCAAGGATGGGGCTTGGAGCCACGTGGGACAGTGGGAGGTGTCCCTGCCCGTGGCAGGGGTGGCACTGGATGGTTTTTAAGGTCCCTCCCAGCCCATCCCACCCAGGGACCCTCTGGTGCTGTGGTTTCTGTTCTCAGCAGCCCCGGAAAACCTGGGGGCTGTGCCCTGTGCCACCTGCCCTGGAACAGCCTCCTTCATATTTCCAGGGCATTTTTCCACAGCTGCCACACTGTGGGGACCCTTGGTGGTGGCCCATGTCCTGTGTCACCCCCCATGAGGGGACCACGGCAGGAGTGGGCGCTGCAGCATCGGCTGCACCAGCATTCATCCCTCTGCACGCACAGGCTGCTGCTGGGAGTCACTCCAGATGATTCCCATCGATTTGGCACCGTAAATGACTCAATCCAATGTTCTCCAGACCTGTGGTTAACAGGAAAACTTGATTGGATTTGCTCTTGGAGATTGGCTCGGTTTCAGTTACCTTGCTGGGTTTTGGGTTTTTTTTTTTTCTTTTTCCCTGTGGAACACGGTGTGGTTTTCCAAATGAGGAATTCCCCTGTGGCCTTTGAACGGAGCCCGGCAGCTCTGAAGGACTCTCAGCCCGTGTGATCACACAGCTGAGGCACCACCCGGGCCACTGCCACCTCCGGGGGCCCTCAGCCACCACGGGCAGAGCAGCTCCTGCAGCCCCTGCAGCCCCTGCATCTCCTGCATCCCCTGCATCCCCTGCATCTCCTGCATCCCCTGCATCCCCTGCATCTCCTGCATCTCCTGCAGCCCGTGCAGCTCCTGCATCTCCTGCATCTCCTGCATCTCTTGCAGCTCCTGCAGCTCCTGCTGCTCCTGCAGCTCCTGCAGTTCCTGCAGATCCTGCATCTCCTGCAGATCCTGCAGCTCCTTCTGCTCCTGCAGCTCCTGCAGCCCCTGCAGCTCCTGCTGCTCCTGCATCTCCTGCTGCTCCTGCAGCTCCTGCAGCCCCTGCAGCCCCTGCAGCCCCTGCAGCCCCTGCAGCTCCTGCAGCCTGAGCTGGCCCTGCCCAGGGATCCCAGGCTGGAGGACAGGGGACAGGGCAGGTCCAGGGAAGGCAGAGGATCCCAAAATCCCTCTCTGCCTGTGGGTGGCATCCCTAAGGACAACGACAGCTGGGCAATGTGGTGCTTGTCCTGGAGAGAGCTTCCTGCCTTTCCAGAAGAATTCAGAAGACAAAATGCAGGAGGGGATGGGGTTGGTGTTTCAGATTTCCTCTTGGCAGCGCTGGGAAGAAATCCCAAAACCCCCAGTGCAATGCAGTGCTTCACCTTCCAGATTCCCACTGGGAATGCATCCATCCAAACACTGCCCATCCCGCTGCACCTCACATTTCCTGTCAAATAAAAATCTCTGCTATTGACTCTGGGTTTGTTTGCACCTCAGTTAGGGCAGAGAAACCTCTCTGATAATTTTAATGACCAGATTTTAACACTGGGGACCCAGAGCTTGCCCCAGCCCTGAGCTCTGTGCCCGGGCAGCCAGGTGGGAGCTGTGGGCATGGAGATGTTCCTGCTCTCCAGTCCCTGGACAGAAGCTGGACAAATAAAAGTGACCTGGAGGTCCAGGGTTGCATCTGGTTGGGCTCAAAGAGATGAAATCCATTTTGGGATCTCTCTCAGTGGTGTCACTCTGCTGCCAGGATTTTAAGGGCACCTGTCAGGGATATTTTGGGAAACAGAGGCTCCTGCCTGGTGCCCCTGTGTGCAGAATTCCATGTCAAATGAGGTCTGCTGGAGCAGGGCTCAGGGAAGTTGTGGTTTAGTGGGATGAGAAAGTGGCTCCTGAGCCCCCTGTCACACACAGGGCCAGCCTGGGCTCTGTGGGCTGGGGTTTGGCCTCTTCTGTGCAGCTTCCAGCTGCAGGTTGTGCCTCTGGTGGGGTCACCTCGAGCTTTGCCCAGGGACAGGGACAGGGAGAGGGCTTTTCCCAGGGGTCTGCCAGGGTGGGGAGGGAAACGAGTTCAACATCTGCACATGGGGCCCTCCCCTCGGACACTGGCACAGCTCCTGGGATCCTGTGGGGCTGCAGTGCTGGCCAGAGCAGAACGTTCCCACTGCAGTTCTGACCCGGCCCCTTGAGTTTCAGGTGTGGGTTGTGATGCCAAACCCACTGAGAGGCTGAAACCCCTAAACCTGCACGGCCTGGGGGGTCCAGCCTGGCTCTGCCCCAGGACAGGGTTTGCCCACCCACAGGAGCTATTTTTGGAACGACCTCATTTTTTATCTCCTTAATTAGGTCACAATCGCCCTGATTTTTGAGTGGCAGGACCTAAAGTGACCACAGGCACCTTTCCACGGGCAGCTGGGCTTTGGCTCCACGCAGAGCAGAGATCTGCTTGGATCATGCTTTGCTTGATCCAGGAAAACACAGGAAAAAGCACCTACCAGAGGGACAGAGCGTGTTCTAAACCAGAAAGTACAACAAAAAATGCAGCAGCAGGAGGGATCCTGCTGCTGAAGAGGGACCCTGCTGTGATTTACGTGTGGAATGAACTCCTGGGGAAGGGGTGTGGGTGTGCAGTTGCTCATGGAATGAGCAAATCTGGCAGCCAGGAACACATTTACAAGATTATGTTGCAATTAATGTGATTTAATGTCAGAGCCTCTTTATTGTTCTTGTCCCACTCTCTCCCTACAAGACTTCATCAGATTAAAACTTTAGGAATCACAGAATTATGGGATGGTTTGGGTTGGAAGGGACTTTAAAAATCATCTCATTCCATGGGCAGGGACACCTTTCACTACCCCAGGTTGTTCCAAGCCTTGTCCAACCTGGCCTTGGGCACTCAGGGATTCCCTGGCATGGGGGGAATGACCCCTTCCATTAATTTAATTTATTTATGGGAGGATTGAAAGAGCTGTTAAATGCAGTAAATGATCCCCTTGCTTACAAATCCTCTGCATCAGCAGAAGTATTTGATGCTGCTGAAGGCTGCATCCATCACTCAGAACAGGGACCCACCTCCCACTGGGATTTTTCCCTGGGCAGGGAATGCAGACACAGCTCTCTGGAAGGAAACTTCCTGCTCAGAACTGCAGGTGATTTTCCATGGTTTTGGTTCAAAACCACTGAGGATGGAGGGAAATGGGGGAAAACAAGGATGTCTGTGTGGGTGGAGCTGCCCCAGGTGCAGGAGGCAGCAGGTGAAGGTCACGGGCCAGGTGTGAGGGACACTTCTGTCATCACAGAGGCACCTGGCCAGGGCAGGATGGAGGCAGGGCACTGCCCTGGCGGGGTTAATCCTGAAAGGCAGATGGACAATCAGCCCTGCCATGAGTCTGGAGGGAATTCCAGCTGCAGGTGCAGGGCACGGTGAGTCAGGCTCCTTTCTCTGCCCTCTAATAATCCCCTGAGAAGGGGCCCTGGAAGCTGGGCCATGTGAGGCCTTGGGAGAGGTTTCCAGGAAAAAGCAGAGTTTTAGGATCTCTGGAGGGCCTGGCTGTGGGTGAGACCTGCAGGGGCTGCAGCAATGTGGGATTTACAGCCATTTAAATGAGAAGGGAGATCCAGTTTGGATTCAAGAAACACCCCCCCCCAAAAAAAAACAGGCAGAAGGGACATTTTCCAGGCACAGAAATCCCCACCTCAGAGTCTTTCTGCTCCAGCAGAAAAGCCAGGCAATAAATACTAGGAAAAGCCATGAAGGATAAATGGCTGCTGCAAAAAGAAATCCCTCCTGCCTGGCAGGAGCTTTATTTATCTCCCAAAGCCTTCAGTCCCTCCCAGGGGAACATGAGCAGAGCTCCCATGACAAACAAACCACAGGCCAAGAGGAAAGACAAGTCTGCAGCCCCCAGATCCCCCCTGGGGACAGGAGGGGACACTCAGGGGGCAGCGTGACAGTGGCCCTGAGAGCTCTGCCTGCAGGCACAGTGAAGGTAAGATGCCATGAGTTTGTCACCCCTCTCCTTGTCCTGGCAGGAGGGCTGGAGCTGGCAGCCAGGCTCTCCAGGTGAGCTCTTGCCTTGGTTTGAACACAGGTGTCTGCTAAGGAAGGCAGGAGCCTCCCCTGAAATGGAAAATGTCAACCCCCTCCCTCTGAATTATTAGAATTTTGAAATTCAGGGGCTCTCAGGCAAAGATATGGGAGTAGGAATAACAGTTCTGTACTAGGAAAATTAAAATCCAAATGCAGTGGTACCAACAGAAACCCCTGGCAGAGTCAGAACCCCCCTGACACCCTGCTGGGCAGGGGGCTGGCACAGCCCCATCCCATGGGGGCTGCAATCCCCCTGCAGGGGCAGATGTGGCTCTGCTGGAGCAGGGTCCTGGCCAAGGGTGGAGTTTCCTCTGCAGCTCCAGGGGTGCTGTGGATGGGCCTGGGCTCCCTCTGGGAATGCAGGGGAGGAGAAAGCTGCTCCTCTGGGAATGCAGGGGGAAAAGGCTGCTGGGGTGTGCAGGGTCAGATTCTATCCAGGTGGGAATGCTGGGCTCCTCCCCTGGGGGAGCATCTCCCATGGGATGCTGGAATTGGATCAGCCCTGCAGGGAGGCTCCATGGCCATGGACAGCAGAGATTTCCCTGAGGGAGGATTGGCTGTGGGAGAGATAAAGAAAAGTGCCCCAGCTGTTTGATCAGGTGGCCATGAACAGGAGAGAGCTGGCCCAGCTCTGACAGGGGGCAGTGGAACACAGAGCCCAGCCCCAGCTTGCATTTGCAGCCTGACACTCTGCATCCCCAGGAGCTGGGTGTGTGCCTCACCCTGGCGACATCCACCCAGCGCAGTCACCTTGGAGTGACAGCAGCTGTCACTTGTGCCACCAGGTGCAGCTCCCTGGCACTGCTGCTGGGGACAGAACACCCTCCTGGGATTTTTTCCCCTAATATTTAACCTAAATTTCCCACTCCAGCTTGGCCCTTCATTTCCCCAGCTGGGGCAGAGTTTGTGGCTGAGCAAACCGAGCTCTCTCTTGTGCATTTGGGGCTCGTTAATCCTCCCTGCCCCCAAGCAGCTCCAGAAACAGCTCCGAGCTCCCTCCGAGGGCAGCCTCAACAGCAGGTGATGCCCTGGGCGAGGCTGCTTGGAGCCCACTGGAGTTTCTCCTGCTGTCATCCCAGCAGGAGCACCTGGGATGCAGCAGAGCTTGGGGTGGAGGTGGCAGCACGGGAGACCAAGGAGGGCTTCCCCCTCTCCCACCGGTCCTGTCAAAATCCTGACAAAACCCTGTCAAAATCTGCCCTGTTCCCAGCTTTCCATGAGATGTGGGATGTCTGTGGCTCGACGCCAGCTGGGATTCTCCAGCTGTTTTACCAAAACCATCACAAGTTGGCACAAGGGCCAGCAGGAAATATCCAAGTGCAGCCACAGCGTGGAGAGCTGGAAGTGCCACTCCACCCTGCTTAGCCACAATTTGGGGACCGAAGAGTCTGATTCCGTCCAATCCATCTTTTTTCTCAAAAAAAAATATTAAAAATTCTGATTACACTTTCTTGGGGGAGGCTTCTGAAACATGGAAAATTTAATTCTGGATTGACGCATTCATTTCACTTTGGTTTGGATGATAAAAGAAAAGTGGAAAATTTAATTTCCTCTTTGTTTGCTCTGTCCTGGAATGCACTTGTCGAGATGATACTGAGGGTGTTCTCATTTCTCCCCCACCCCCCTCCTCTGCTGTTTAAACCCCATCAAAATCACAAAACTTCTCCAGCTGAAGGAGGGTGGAAGGAAGTGGAACAATCCCTGGGTCAGTGCACTCCCCTCCCCTCTGGAAAGGGGAACAAAGCAACCATGGAGTTGTGACTTCTTTGTTTTCTAGAAAGAAACATCTGAAATGACTTTTCAAAGCTGACAAACAAAACACAGGCCCTTCCCCCGAATCTGCTTGGTGTGGAATTCCTTTCTGGCTCTACAATTTTTCTGATGTTTTTTGCAAGGCTTCCAGCCCCAGTGTCCAGCCTGGCCTTGGGCACTGCCAGGGATCCAGGGGCAGCCCCAGCTGCTCTGGGCACCCTGTGCCAGGGAACAATTCCTGCCCAATACCCAGCCTAAATTTCTCCTTTTTCTTGAAGCCCTCCCTCTTTGTCCCTGATGAAGAATCATCCTTTCCTCTGGTCCTCATTTCTGAGGTTTCCCTGACCTCTGCCAAACCAGGGATCCCTTTGGCTGCTCTTGCTGCCTCTGGGCTGTCCCCTCTGCCTGTTTTTATTCTCCTGCTTATCCCTTCTTGACCATTTAGATCCTGAGCTTCCAGGACCAGGCTTCTGTGACACCTGGAGCCACCTGGACCCAGATGGAGCCACCTGGACCCAGATGGAGCCACCTGGAGCCAGCTGGAGCCAGCTGGACCCAGATGGAGCCACCTGGAGCCACCTGGAGCCAGATGGAGCCACCTGGAGCCAGCTGGAGCCAGCTGGAGCCAACTGGAGCTCCCTGCTCTGTTGCCTGGCTGCCGTTGCAGACACAGCTCGTTGTCACCTGCACCCCTGGATGCCCATCCAGCCTTTCCATTGGCTTGGGTGGCCTTGGAAGGAAGAGTAACTCCTCAAAGCAGCAGCTCTCCGTGCAGGCTGCAGCCAGAACCTGCAGGGAGTAGTTAATGGTTGACAGCACTGGGTCATTCCCTGCTTTTCCAGTTCCCAGCCACGACAAGCTCTGGATGCAGCACGGATGGACCAGCCACGTGTTTATAATGGCCAGATTGATTTTGATGGGATTTTTTGTGCTTTAATGACCATCATTTCCATTTTTGTAATGCCCCTTCTCCCTGTTTTTCGTTTCCTGCTGTCAGGTGACAGCCTGGGCTGGGCACATTCCCATTTTCATTAGGAATTTCACTAAATTCACACAAAAAGGAAAGCAGAGCAGCCCCCATCACATCCTCAGCTGAGGAGACAAAACCTCAGCCTCAGAACTGTGCAACCCAAAGGTTCCTACAAATTTCCATAGAGACCAATCCAGAGCATGTGGGAATTCAACGTTCTCCTATAGCAATCAAAATGATGGTAAATCACCAGCTTGGAATGCTTTAATCCAACATTTGCTGGGATTTGTGCCTTTTGAACTGAAATAAATGTGGCTGTGAGACCCAGAATTCAGCTCATGCCCCAGGAAGGAAAAACCTCAGGAATGATATTGGGGTTAAGGCAGCAGGGAAAGGGACACGACCTCCAGAAGGGGAATAAGGAAGGCAAGGAAAGTACCTGCTGCTTATTTTAAAGCAGGATTTTAAAAGGATGCTGAGGGATGAAGGATCATCCCAAAGGGATGTGGCTGTGCCTGGGGTGACCATGGCTCTTTGAGGGCACAGCCCCTCATCCCTCCTCCATCCTCCAGCAAAATCCATGCCCAGAAGCCACAGGGCACCACAGGAAGGCATCCCACAGGGACTGCTGGGGGCTGGCAGCCCTGCTGACAAAATAACCTTTAAAATTGCAGCAGTGACAAGGGAAGCCCCTGATTTCTCTGCAGCCTCTGCTGTCTGCCAGGTAGCCCCAAATCCGGCCAGATGTGAAGTTTTTAGGAACCTGTTTGCATCTGGAAGCGACGAGGCTGCCAGAGGTGACGGCGCCAGAGCCTCGGGGAACAAACAGGACAGAAAACAAGGAGCAAGGAGTGGATGCGTGGGTGGAAAAGGGGTCGCTGGATTCCTGGAAGGATTCAAGTGCCTCGTAAAACAGCCTCATTCAGCCGGCAAGCGCTGACATCTCGGCTTAACAGCGCTCTTTACCAGCCGCTTAGGAAAGCTGCTCTCAGGAGGTTTAAAGCTGCCATAATTCACGTTCGTGCCTCGGACCATGAAAGGATGAAGAAAGGGTTTATTGCAGCGATGTGCTGCAATCGTCTCCTCACAGCCCTTTGCTCTCAAGCTTTAGGAACTTCAGGAAGATGTTTGGACTCTTGCTGGGCTGTCTGGAGTTGTGTGGGCTCTTGGCAAGCAAGGCTCACACTTACCCAGTCCCAAAAGCCAGGGCTCACCCCAGAGCTCTGAAAATCCAGACACAAAGGCTGGGAGCTGGAGAAAATCCATCCTGGAGGGAAATCCATCCTGGAGGGAAATCCATCCTGGAGGAAAATCCATCCTGGAGGCCTGCAGAGGTTGGGCAAGGCTCTGATGTGGGTGGGTGGCACAGAAGGTGACTTTGGGGATGTCCACAGGCAGCAGGGATGAGCTCCTGACTTTGGGGGTTCTCAGTGGCACTAGAAAGCAGGGGGTGATCCACAGGGATCTGTGCAGTTTTTCAGGCTGTCCTGTGATAGAATTCCCAAATTCTCCTGGCACTGCTGCCTGCAGCTCCTGCCAGAGCAGTGTGAAACCCCAGGGTGCTGCTGCCTGGAGCATCTTTATGGATTAGGGCTCTCCAGGATCTCCACTGGTTTTAATTGGGATGATTAATTGTCTCATCATTAATTCAGTTGGAAATGTGTCATTTTGATTCTTTCCTTGTTTGGGGACCGATTCTTTCCCCTGCCAAACGCTCTTGAGAAGCTGCAACGCTGCCACTGCCACCCTGCCCTGGGTCACCCGGGAGAACAGCAGCGATGGGGAGCAGGAACTGAGGAGCTGGTCTGAGATTTGGGTGAAGAACCATCCCAGGGGACAGCACAGTGCCACAGCGGACTCCAGATTCCTCTCCTGTGAAACCCTTGGGATGCTCAGCACCTTCTTCATGGCCCTTCACCCTCCTTCCTCCTCCTCCTCCTCCGTTTGGTTGATGCCTCCTGCTCCTGCAGCCCCACACGCATGCCCTGCCGTGGCTCAGCTCCACTCCAGCCTGGTCCCCCAGCCCATTCCCACCTGGAGCTGTTGCCACCCATCACCACCAGCGCCAGGAACCCCTGGAGAGGCTCTGCCACCTGCTCTGGTGCACTGTGTGTGAATGCCCCTGGTTATCCTGACTGCGTGCAGCCTCTCCCTCTGGTAGCCACAGCCCTTCCCAACGTGCCCTGGCATTTCCGTGCTCCCACCAGCCAGGTGCAGCCCCTCCCTCTGGTGCCACCTGTGAAAAAGAAGAGTGGGAAGAGCAGGACTTTCCATTCTTTATTTGTCGGAACAGTTTGTTCGGTGACAGAACAGAGCTGTGGCCCTCCCCGTGGTGCTTCAGCTGCACGCAGAGCTCCCCACGCCAGCCCCCCGTGCTCCCAGCTCCCTGCAGCTCTCCTTCCATGCACAGCTGCAGCTCCAGCCCATGGAGGCGATCTCCAGGCAGGACAGACCACAGTTCCCCATTCCCCACACGTTCCCAGTACATCCCTCAGGCTGGGCTTTGCTGAGCTGGGCCTTGGCCGTGCACTTGTCCCCACGGGATCACAGAATCCTGGAACCATTTGAGTTGGGAGGGACTAATTAAAGATCATTTAATTCCCACCCCTGCCATGGGCAGGGACACCTTCCACTATCCCAGGTGGCTCCAAGCCCCGTCCAACCTGGTCTTGGACACTTCCAGGGATGGGGCAGCCCCAGCTTCTCTGGGAAATCCATTCCAGGGCCTCCCCATCCTCACAGGGAAGGATTTCTTCCTGATATTTTGGGATACGAGTGCTCAGTGCCAACACTGATCCATTTTGGCTCTGTTTGCCCCTTCCCTGCACCCCAAATGAGGGAGGGAGGAGCTGCTGGGCACTACCAGAGGCTGCTCCAGGGATGGGTTTGGATCCCTGACAGACTCAGTAATGACCAGGCTCGTCCTGTGCCGAGCCACGGGAAGGACAGGGAGGTTCTTGGAAGGGGAAGAGGAGCACTGGTCAAGTGGCAGGACAACATGAACAGCAGGTGCTTGAGGAGCAGCACGAGGCAAAATGGAATGAAGTTTCCAGGAGAAAACGCAGGTGGAGAACTCCCAGCAGCTCCTGCTGTGGAGCACGGAGCCACCTCCCAGGGGACAGCACAATGACCCCGGGGTCAGGGCACTTAAAAATAGACCCACCAGAGACTGGAATCCATGGAGCAGGCCTGAAGGGGCGCAGGCAGAGGGATTTGGACAGCTCTGCAAGGCAGCAATAGGCAGGTCCCTGCTTTTGGGCTGGCAAATGATTGGAGCAAGTTCATCCCTTCCTCTCCCTGTACCTGCTCTTGCACAGCAGGGACTGGGGAGAAGGAGAGCTGCCACAACCCCGTGCATGCCCCTAACCTGCCAGCAGTCCCCAGGACCGTGTTTCCAGCACAGAATAAGGGACTGGAGCCAGCCAGGAGTCTTCTGAGGAACGGGTTTTTGTTGGGAAATATCTCCCTTCAGCAGGTTTGGACAAAGCCTTGGCGGGGCTCCTCAGAGGGAAGGGAGAAATCAGGTTCTCCTAGGGCAGCTGGGAGCTGTGCTAAGGGATTGCAGGGTATCCTGAAAGCTGTGGGAGAGCAGCAGGGCACCTGAGAGCCCCCCAGGTGAGCAACTCTGATGGCCCTTCACAAGGAAAATCAGGACAGAGGGGCACTGCTGAGCTCCTGCAGCCTCTGCCCTTCCCAACAAAGCTCTGCCCAGCTTGCTCTTAGTCCTTGAAAGATCCAAATTGCATCCTCACCCCGGGACAGCAGTTCTGGGCTCAGCTTTTCCTCTTCTCTCGTGTGCCCACTCCCTGTCCACAGAATCCTAGAATGGAAGGACCTTAAAGCTCCTCCAGTTCCACCTCCTGCTGTGGGCAGGGACACCTTCCACTACCCCAGGTTGCTCAGAGCCCCATCCACCCATCCTTGGACACTTCCAGGGACGGGACATCCCTTTCAGACCTTACAGAACCACAGAACGGTTTTGCTTGGCAGGAACCTTAAAGACCACCAAGTCCAACCCCCCCAGCACAGCAGGACACCTTCGCCAGGAGGTCGCTCCTGCTGTGGTGGGAGGTGTCCCTGTGTCCTGCCCCTCTGCCCAGTGCCCTCCCACGGAGCTGGGTGTTGGTGGGGAGGGGGCTCCTTTAGCAGCTTCACATCAAGCAGCGAGAAAATAAATAAATAAATAGGATTGCACTTGAGGGAAAGGTTTTGCAGCTGGAAGCCCGAGAGGGAAGGGCTGAGATGGGGCTCCCACAGTTCAGTACCAGCACGTCCTGCCCAGCTCTGGGAGCAGCTCGGTGACCACAGAGCTGCAGCTGGGCCACCACCTGCCAGTCCAAGGTGCACATTTTTTTATGGTTTTCAGTCAGTTTTTCCTGCTGTTTTCTGCCTGAGACCACAAGTCCCTCCATCTCCTTCTCTGCCTAATGAGTGTTCCACAATCCAAAGTCAGGAGCTCAGTGAGCTCCTTCCTACAGCTGCAGGAGAGGGATGGATGTTCTGTCATGTGTTCAGCCTCAGGTGGGAAATCCTGGCTCCCAAGGGTGGCTGGTCCTGCTGAAATGTGGCTTCCTGCAAGGAAGAGGATTGCCAGGTCCCAGCCGTTCCGAAGGCTGAGGTCTGGGCAGGACAGTTGGAGGTTTTTTGGAGCAAGGAGAGAACAAAGGCCACATTCCTGCCCTGTGCCAATCCTTCTGCTCCTTTGTGACAGTGAGGGCCCCCCGTGCTCTCTAGAGGAGAAGAGGTAGACAGAGAAGACACCAGAAGGAGAAACAAGCACAGAATAAATCGAAGGAATCCTCCATGCTCCTCTGTCTTGGGCTTGGACAGATTCCTGTTTCACCTGGATCCCCGCCCAGCACGTGGACAGGCTGCCATGAGCACGTCCTGCTGGGCTCCTGACCTGGCCATGAGACCTGGCTGTGCCTCTTCCAAACCAGCTGGAGACCACACGTGGGCCTGGTGCTCCCTTTTGGAAAGGGCTTTGCAAGGGGGGAAAAACCCCTCTGGCACCTTTTGTCATGGTTTGGACATCCCCTCCTTCAGGGCCTGTAGCTTCTTTCCCGGTGTCCTCCAAGGCTCAGAGCCTCTCCTGGTCCCTTGGTTGTCCTTCCCCAGCTTCTCCTGGAGGTGCTGCATGGTGAGTGATGGGTTGGGATGAGGACCTTTGGCGAGGCAGTCACTTCCCACAGCGTCCCCCGGCCCAGGGAAGCGAGGCCGTGCCCCCTCTCCATCTCGGCAGAGCCCTCGTGAGCTCAGGCTGGTGAGGAACAGAGGCTGGACCATTCAGCTCTCCACCATTCCTGGACATCCAGGGATCTCTGCGGGGAAAAAACAGAAAGGAAAACAGCATTAATTTAGCACAGAGAGGCTGGGATAGAGGAGGGATTCGGATGCCAAAGCTAGGAGAGAGATTAAACCTCTTTCCTTGATTGTGGAGATACCAAATGACTGACAAGTCAGATGAAAAAATGGGAAATTAATTCAGAGATAGAGAAAGGAACAAGTACAGAATATGCCAGTGTTTTTATTTTCTGGAAGTGATATTTTTTAATAAGGGCATGTAAAAGATTATCATCTGTGCGTGTAGGAGAAGAAAACAGCTTTAAAGCCAAAATGGATCTGCAGAGAGGAAAAAAAAACCCCATATCTGTTCTTTGGGAACACAATGCCTCTCTTAGAATAATTCTGGGTATCCAAACTGGAGTTGTATTTCTTGTGCAAATCAAGGGTGAAGTTCCAACGTGACAGGGATGATTTGCACCAGTGTCCCTCGCCAGCATCTCTTTAAAAGCATTATTTGCCCTTCATCTGCCCTGCAAAGTGTGTTTATCCCTCCTTCCTTCCTTTCTTGCTCCCTGCTTCCCCTCCTTCTTCCCTCCCAACCTGTGCCAGGGCCTCCTCACCCTCTCAGGGAAGAATTTCTTCCCAATATCCCACCTCAACCTCCTCTGTCTCGATTTGAAGCCATTCCCCCTCGTCCCGTCCCTACAATTCCTGAGGAAAACTGAAAATCTTGCAGATTATGAGCTCTTCAGAAAACCCCTGTGTGAAATAATCCCGGCTCTGCAATTCCAGCAATTTCCACAGGCACCATCTCCCCACGGGACCAAGGAGCAGCAGTTTATCCCGGGTGGACAATCCACCCAGACATGAAGGATGGATGATGAAAGCCGTGACTTTGTGCACTGTGGAATGCTGAGCACGCTGGAGTTTTTCCAGAACAAATCTGGAAACTCGGAGTGAAGCTCCTCTGCCCTTTTTCATCAGCTGGGAGCCCGAGGCCTCTTCTGCAGCAATCCTATAGATGGTGCTTGTCAGCTTCCAAGGAAACCTGAACCTTTCCCAGAGCTCCCAGGGCAAAGCCCCTCGTGCAGTTCAAGTGGGAAGGGAAAGGGGATACTCCAAAATAATTCCATTTCTGTGTTCAGGAAATGGAGCCACAGAGCTCAGCACGGTTGTGTCTCCAGCTCTGCATCCCTCACCACTGGGGTTTAATTGCTGCTGTTGTAATTAGAGAGTTTTGCTCATTATAGTGATGCTGCTCATCAGGCCCATCCCTCCCAGGCCAGGGGCTGAGATCCTGGTTTGGTTTTTCCCAGGAAAACAAAGGAAGTCGACGTTTCTGGATATTTTACCACAAGATTATCACCATAACGACGGCGTGGTGTTCCAAACCCAAGCCACACAGTCCGACAGGAGGCAGAAGTCCAAAGCCCTCTTCCTGCTGCCCCACTGGATGAGCTTCCCACCCAATCCCCAGTTTCCACGGCAATAATCCCAGTTTGGTTTCCCACCTGGCAAACTCCACCATGAGCAGAGTCATTCAGTGAGAACAAAACGGGTGGGAAAATCAGGACAATGTTCTGTTACCTCTCGCTGCACCTCCCTGGGCCCCTTCCAGCTGAGGGGGGACAGGGAGGCACCTCCAGGTCACTCCCAGGGGATCCCAGGTCCAGCCTGAGCTGCTGACCCCACGTCCTGCTCAGTGGCACCTCCAGGTCACCCGCTGCTTCTCCTGGAGCTTGAGAGCAGCCGTGCCACACACGACTGCCTCTCACCCTGGGCAACCCAAGCCACTCCGAGCCATTAAAAAAGTCACTTATGAACAATTAAGAGTCGGCCAGGTGCCACCAGCAGAGGGGTGTAAATCACCCTGTGTCCAGTGGTGTTTATGGGACAAGGCCGGCAGACTCTGAGGTGGCCACTGGGCTCTCCAGCTTCCCTAAAAGCAGCCACCAGAGCTCCAGGCACTCCTTTGCAAAGTCTCTTTAGAGTTGTTTGGGAAGCCCTACAGCTTCAAGAGGAAATATCCACTTCATATCCATAATTATGAATATTAATATTCAAGAGGGAATAGCCACAGACTGCTTAAACCCACAGGCTGCAGGCTGGAGCCACAGCAGAGAGGGGCCAGCACCTCTTTTACATTCTTTCACTTCCAATCCTTTAAAAAAAAAGTGGGAAAACCTAGAAGAACAAGTGAGTAAGGATTAACACCCTGATTGCTGCCTTCAACAACTTCTTGGGTCCTCTTGCAGGAGAAAAGTGCAGCCAAGAGCAGCATTCCCACCCCTCCAGACCAGCTCTTGGCACCACTTCCAGGGGCAGTTCCTTCACGTGCTGGGGCCAGCTGGGATCTCCAGTCCCCCCATGGATATCTGCCTGGTGTCCATCAAGGTACCATCATCATCCCAACACAAGCCAAAGGCTGGGATTCACCCCTGTGGGGCTCTCCTGGAAGAGTGTCAGGCAGTGGGAATAATCACTTTACACAGGATTTATCCTTTCTTTCACTAATGACCTGGAGCTCTTTGAGGCCCAAACTGTGCTGAAGCTACAACTCATTTCCACCAGCTTAATTCCAGCAAAATCCATGGAACTGCTCTGCCATCAGCACTGCATCCCAGAGCAAACCCTGCCCTGCTGATCAGTCCCAGGACATGCTGAGCCCAAGCTCCTCTGCAGCAAATCAGCAGCACCTCCCTGAAATCAAGGAATCCAACTCGCCTTCGCAATTCCATCACGGCGCCGACGTCAGCGCGGCGATCCCGGATTTATCCTCGTGTCACTGGCAGAGGGTTTAGCCCTCACTGATTTATCCCCCTGTAAAACTGAGGCGCAGGGGGAGCGGGGTTTGCAGCTTTTCCAGGCCCTGATGGAAGACAGGGCTGCCCAACCGGCGGCATAATCCCAAGAATCCTTATTTATGGGCTCCGAGCGTGAGCGTGGAGGGAGGAGGGCTGGGAGATGGCAGCTCGAATAAACAGCACATCCCTTCTCCCAGACATCTGCCTCGTAAAAGCACAAAATCAGATGTTGTCCTGGAATGCTGCTGGCTGCTCCCAGTGACACGGACAGAGCACAGCTCGCCTGACCCCTTCCAACATCTCCTCTGCCCTGGGAGCTGAGTTCCTCAAGGTTCACAAGGCAAAGCTTAATATTCAAAACAGAAGTTGGCCGAGGAAACCTCGCAGCCTCTGGTCCTGACCGGTGCCTGTTCACCTGTGGGAATCTTGGATTCTGCAGGATGAATCAGCCACATCCCACAAAGCAAGGGATGCACAGCCTTGTTAACAACTTCCCAGCTGGAATTCACTCCTTTACATTCCCTTCTTTTGGTTCAGGACAGTCCCAGGAGAGGTGGAAGCCTGATGATGACGTTTTTGTCATTAGTCCTAATTAATCCCAGGCTCAAGGAGAGCCATTGCACAGGGTGAAGAGCTGATGAGAAAGTCAAAATTCCCTTTCCAGTCAATGGGAATGGATTGTTGCCCACAGACTCACAGCAGGAGTTTGAAATGGCTCCCATGGGACATTTCCCAAGGGGTCAAGGAGAGGATGAAGAGGAAAAAAAATCCCCTGTGGATTGTCTTAGTGCTTTGCACTAAGTGGTTTTGCAAATCAGCAGGAACAGCAGTGACAGGACACAGGGAATGGCTTCAAACTGAAAGGGAGCAGGGTTAGATGGGATTTGGGAAGAAATCCTTCCCTGTGAGGGTGGGCAGGCCCTGGCACAGGGTGCCCAGAGCAGCTGGGGCTGCCCCTGGATCCCTGGCAGTGCCCAAGGCCAGGCTGGACACTGGGGCTGGAGCAGCCTGGGACAGTGGGAGGTGTCCCTGATGTGGCAGGGGTGGCACTGGGGGAGGTTTAAGGTCCCTTCCAACTCAGACCATTCTGGGAATCTGTGATTCCATAAATTTTGTATTTGCTTCACTCCATTTGAACCCTGTACCCTGTGGAAACCTCCATGGGAGCTGGATGTCCGTGGAAATGGAGCTCTCTGCAAGGCAGCTGAGCAGCTCCTCCCCAGGCAATCCAAGGATTCAGGGTGGAATGAGGGCAGAGCAAGACAGAATTTCCTGCTCCAGCCCTCCAGGAGCCAGGAAAATCTGCCAGCCTTGCCCTGCACAGTCTGCACCTCCACGGGGGTCTCACAACCCAGTCAAGCCTGGCACAGCTCACCTCCAGACTGTCCCCCCTTTCCTTTCCTGCCTCTCCTTGGAAACTCCTGCTATTTTATCCTGTTTCTGCAAGCTGTCATCCCCCATTTGCCAACAGCTCCTCCCGGAGCATTTAAACAGCATCTGCCCCAAGGGCAGGCTGAGAGAGGAACCCCGGGGCACAGCAACCAGAGAGGAACCATCAGGTGCTTCTGCACAGCACAGGCAAAAGAAAAACCTCTGAATGCCTCATAAGAAGCCAAGGTGTTGCATAAAAAAAACCCCAGAGTGTCCCAATCCCAGGTTTAGTCTGGTTTATGATCCCTTTTATCTAGGAAAGGAAAAAGTCCATCTGATCCCTTCCAGTTTGCTGTGCCAATCCTGGGCTTTTGATCCAGCACCCAGTGCCACAAAGCCAAACTGGGACACAAATTCCCAGTTAGTGCCTAGCTCATGTCCAGCTTTCCCCACGAGCCAGGCACCAAATCCACTCCACATATCCACTTGCTGGCTGTGGTATCAAACTTCTCTGAAGGTCCAAGTACTCTGTGCCCTTAACCCCACCTGAAGGATGTCCCAGCACTGGGATACCACTCAAATCTTCCTGAGTGCACATCCCTGGCTCCTACACTGGTGCAGTTCCATTCCTAAAGCCCAAACCTGGATTTTCATTTCATTTGCTGAGAAATAATGTCCCAATCAAATGATGGGTTTGAAGGACTTCTTTTTTTTTTTTTTTTCCCAGGCAGAGGATCATCCAAGTACCCCTGGAAAGCAGCCAGGATGGGAACAGCTGCAAAGCAACAGGCTTTTAAAAGCTCTGTTATCCCATTTCCCTCTCCTTCCCTTGTCCCAGCTTCTCTGAGGGCTTTTTTCTTTTGTTCAATTTTGGGGAGGTGGAAGGACACCTTTTGCTTTGGGTCTTGTGGGTTTTTTCAATCACTGAACAGATTGAATGTTGTTCCCAACAGAGGGAGCTGGGACCAGGGGTAGAATCATGGAATGACTGGGGCTGGAAGGGACCTTAAAATCATCCAGTTCCCCCCCTGCCATGGCAGGGACACATTCCATTTTCCCAGGTTGCTCCAAGCCCCATCCAGCGTGGCCAGGGATGGGGCAGCCCTCACAGGGAAGGATTTTATCCCAATATCAAATCTAAACCAACGCAGGCAATGCCTTCCCCTTGGTTTGTGGCGCTGTAATTTCCTTTTCTTGGTGTGATGCCAGCAGAGTGTAGACTTGTCCCTAAGCCTGGCTTACACCCAATTTCCTCTGCAGATACTCCAACTAACACAGGACTTAAACCCAAGCCAAACAAGTTAACAATGAGCACAACAACCTTCCCCCTGCAGGAACAACAGATTCCCTCTTCCACCTGCCTTTGGGCTCCTCACACAGGAAGATCTGGGATGGAATTTTGAATTCTCCACCTGCCTTTGGGCTCCTCACACAAAGATCTGGGATGGAATTTTGAATTCTCCACCTGCCTTTGGGCTCCTCACACAGGAAGATCTGGGATGGAATTTCCTGCCACAAGGCAAGCACAAAGCTCTGAGCAAGCTGCTCTCCCTGGCCCTGCTGTGAGCAGGGGATCCTGGTGGGATGTTGGGATGACCTCCAGAGCTCCCTCCCGGTTCCTGCAGTCCTGTGGAACACACAGGTAGGAGCACTGCTGTGTGCCAAGCTCAGGAGGCCGTGGAATGTCAAAAACATGGAGACACCACCCAATCCTCACAAGAAAATAGCAAACAGCGATCCTCCAGATGGGATCTGACCAAAGTGGGATTATCAGCAGGTGCCTGTGAATGCCTGGAGGGGATCCACACCAAAACCACCCCACATTTTAAGAAATTAGCATTTGCGGACATTTGGATTCCAGCAGTGAAAATCCTTCCCCAGACTTGGCGTCATCACTTGTGGAATTCAGCTCTGAACTCTGATTTCCTCCAAGGATTTCTTGGAAAAGTTGTAAATGGAGTTGGGGTGGTCAGTTTGATTGTTTTATGCAAAATATCTCGGCGTCAGCGGGAAATGCAGAAGGATTTTTATTTTAGGAAGTCCAACAGTGCCTGGTAAATGAGTGCTCAGCCAGGGGTTTGCTTCCTACCACAAAAAACAGAGGTATCCTCTCCATCTGCTCATGGCTGCTGTCTCCCACCTGAGGACAAGAAGAAAACCTTCTTCTGAAGACTGAGCAGCGTGTTCTGCCCCTCAGAAATTCTCTGCCCAGGGTGCAGCATCCATCAGCTCTCCTTCCCATCCCCTGCTCACAGAACTTCATGGACTAAAACTGACCCTGTTTCTCTGAAGGAACCCCATAGCAAACACATTTATTTCAACCTGGAGGAGCGTAAGTGGCAATTCCTGCACTCGTGGTTCAATCACTGGATTTTGGAGGATGCTGCTCCTGAGGAGTTTTCTGGATCTTTCATCCCATTAAATCAGTGACACGCAGGTCAGAAATGAACAATTACACGGGGCAGGGAGAGGGACAGAGCCCCAGCTGGCCTCTTGTGCAACACATCCCCACTGTTTCCAGAGCTTAAATCGGATGCCCACAATCGCCTCGGGCAATCGCTCACCCGGCAGTAGCTGCTGCTCAGTGAGAGTAAATCCCGATTTTTTCCCCCCAATCCTTCCCACCCCATCAAAGGGTGGAGCACAGGAGTTGTGCCAAGGCCTGGTAAACACTCCCAGGGCTCACAGGGCTGAACCTGCGTGGAAGAGGCTCCAGCACGGTTGGGTTCACACCAAGCTTTGGTTCCCTCCTCAAAGCCGAGCTGGGCTGGCAGCGGGGTGCTGATGGTATCACAGGCAGACACAACACGCAGGGCCAGCACCCATGGGTGTCTACCCATCACACCTGGGCAAACACAACCTGTTTTGCCAGAGCCCAGCTCCCAGCGGTGACGGCACCATGGCAGCTCAGCTCACAGGCTCTCCTGCTCTGCTCCCTGGCAAGCCCCTTCTGCAGGGACTGAGCAAATGGTTGGCATCTGCCAGGGAGATATAAAAAGATTTCCCTGCGGGGTGGAGCTCGACTTGCTGGTGATCTCATGGTTTCAGTCGCCGTGACCTGCTGCACTTGATGGGTGCAGCCCTTCCTCCGAGCCCCTGCCAGCAGCAGCACTGCTGGAGGCTGGGGCTGCCTTATCCACCCTTTCCAGGGCAAGTCCCAGCTGCACACCACAACAGCAAGCCCAGCCTGTCCTCCTGGCTCCCAGAGATGGGGCTGGAAACGAGACAGAAGCTCCTTGCAGAAGGAGAAGTCCAGCAGTGTGCAGAAATGGCAGGGGCAGGATGCTAAGGGGACACAAGGTTTTCATTCTGGTCGCTTATTTACTGTAATTTCCCTCCTGTTTAGGAAGATTGAGAAGCTCAGCTGTCACCTGAAACCTCATTTGAAAATGGGTGGTCCCAGGACTTGTGCAGGAATGAGAGGAGTGTTCAAGGAGTTCACCTACAGCCCTCTGAGGGTCTGATACGGAAGATTTTCAGGTGTGTTTTATTTTACATCAGCTTCACAGTTATGACAGCACTGAAATCTGAAGGACCCCAGCTTTCCACAGAGCTGGGTGACATTGTCTGGTTCCTCCACACCTGGCCCTGTGATTCCAGGGCTCACTGCAAAGGCAGGAGGACAGAGCAGGGCTCAGGATGACATAAAGCGGCCAATAAAAGCCTGTGCTGTGCAATGAGAGAGTGGTTTCCATGCACAGAAATCCCTGAGAGGGGTGTGGGAATGATCACTGAGCTTCCCATAAGTGACTGGAAGCCAAACTTCAACAAATTCCATGTAAGGAAGATGAAAGGAGGAGCGGGTGGGATTTATTCAGCTCCACACATTTATTCATCTCCATTATTCTCACCTCCAAAACCAGTCCAGCAGCCCTTGAATCTCTCAGCAGCTCATCTCGAAATTGTGTCTATTATTAACAACAAAGTGCTCGTTATTCCCATCACCACCCTTTGAAGGAGCCGCGGATGGGGGTGTGCAGAGAAGCGGGGTGGGGCAGGGGCAGGAGACACAGATTTAGGAGGTGATGTCCCTCTGGCTTGTCCCAGACTCTTTTCTCCAGGGGAGAAGTGGACACCCCTTCCTTCTGCAAAGACACAGCCTGAAAAACTTCCAGGCAACTTCTGAGCAGGATAAACCATCCCTGTGCCTGCAGCAGAGCAGAGAAACCCTTCAGAACTCCGCAAGTTTCTCTTATTAATTGTAACAAAGAGGAATTGGAATTCCTGGCTAAACCCACAGGGGATTTCCTCGTCAAAGCCCCAGCGCTGACCTGGCTTGGCTGTTCCTAGAATTAGCATTTGTACAGAAATTGCCATTATTTGCATAACTGCGGCTCGTCGGGCCCCACTTGCATTGATGCAATCGCTTTCTCTGCTGCCCGAGAAATGGGGCCAGAGAAATGGGGCAGCCTCAGAGAAATGGGGCAGCCCCAGAGAAATGAGGCAGCCTCAGAGAAATGGGGCAGCCCCAGAGAAATGAGGCACCCTCGGATGAATCACACCGGAGGGGAGGGGGAAGGAAGAAAGTTCTCTGCAAACACAAACCTGCTCCATCAGCGGCTGGAGGAAGAGAATTCAGCAGGTACTTAAGGTGAATGGAACAAGCTTGCAGCGGCTGCAGTCACTTTTAGGTTAGGATTACTCAAGACTAAAAAAATACCACAGAAAATGGCTTTCTGCTAGTGCCGGGCAAGGGGTGCACGTTTGGAGCGAAGGATTGTGTCTTGTCCTTTGGGGGTCCAGCTCTGAGTGTCATCTCCTGTGTGATCTGGAAGGCCTCGTGGCAGCTGTCTCACTGACACCCCCAAAAGTGGCAAAGAAGGAGAAGGGTGTCATCCTCAGGGGCATCCGCATCGGGCTGGGGCTCATTCCTGCTGAGGAAGCCGAGGACGGGCAGTGTGTGGTGACTGGGAAGCATCCTCTCCCCCAGCTGCTGGGTGAGCAGGGACAGTGCCCGTGCAGGCAGCAGGGTCCTGGCAGGCGGCGGTGGCAGGTCCTGGCAGGCAGCAGTGGCAGGTCCTGGCAGGCAGCAGTAGCAGGTGGCACCAGGCTGGGCTGTGAGTCACCAGGGCACAGACTGGTTTCTAATCTGGGCCCTGCTGTTTGTCACCACAGAGCAGGGTGACACCTTCACGCTGCATTTCTCTCCTCCTGCCGCTCGACAAGGCCCTCGGACCAAAGCCTCAGGCAGGACTGAGCTCTTGAGGAATCACACACAAAGCCTGGAGGGACACTTCGGCCTTTCCAAGTCCCGAGTGTGTCAGTAACAGCACAATCTCTGCCCGGGGACTGCAGAACCCAGGCAGCTGCATTTCAGGGGTGGACACGGACACTGGACAGACATGTCCATGCTCCAAGGGCTCCCTGCACAGCAGGACAGCTCCCGTGCACATCTGGACCATGGCTCACATCCCTAACACTGCCACGGTCCTGCCCGGCTCCCCACCCCGTGGGAAGTCTGGAATTCCCCGGGGCACAGGGAGCTCTGGGTCCCTCCACTCATCCTCTGGGGCTGCCCATGGACAAACCACCTCAGCAAAGTGGCAATGACAGCTCGTGTTCCCAGGGGCACTGGAAATGGCACGGCCACAGCCCTGGTCACCACGGGGAAACTGCACGATGGACACAGCAGCAGAGGTGACAACTCTGACCCGTCCCTTCCAAACAAACCACAGCTCCTGGCTGGCATTGTGAAGCCCTCAGGATGACAAATAAAGAGCAAATTAAGACTAGCAAAACTCCTGGGAGCAACGCTGATGCCGAAGCCCAGCAGCATCCCAGGCACCCAACCCCTTCCCACAGCCCTTCAACTGGGAAAAACCCATTTCCCCCTCTACTCTTCTGGCTGGCAAAGTGGTCAAAGGTTGAGCTGGATTCTCTGTGAGGCCCTTCCCAACCTCAGTGGTTCTGTGATTCCCCATTCCCACCTCCTTGTCGCCGAGGCCATCCCCGAGCAGGGGCAGGCAGGGGACAGGGCGGCTGTCCTGGTTTGTCTCCATACCTGTCACACACTCACTCCAAAGGCATCCCCGGCTCCAGAATGGCAGGAACGCCTGCTCCACGCCCTCCCAGCCGTGCCTTGGCAGCCAGCAGAGCTGGAGAAGGAAGCAAAGCTACTGCTCATTCCAGAGGCAGCCACCATCTGCACAGAGCTCCGGGAGCAGACGGGGCAATGGCCAACGTGGGAGGGCAGAGGCACCAGCCAGGCTGGTGCAGTGACACAGAGACCCTGCAGTGACACACAGACCCTGCAGTGACACAGACCCTGCCCTGACACACAGACCCTGCAGTGACACACAGACCCTGCAGTGACACAGACCCTGCCCTGACACACAGACCCTGCCCTGACACACAGACCCTGCAGTGACACACAGACCCTGCAGTGACACACAGGCTCTGCAGTGACACACAGGCCCTGCAGTGACACATAGGCCCTGCAGTGACACAGGCCCTGCAGTGACACACAGGCCCTGCAGTGACACAGAGACCCTGCAGTGACACAGGCCCTGCAGTGACACACAGGCCCTGCTCTCATGGCATTCCCCAGCCCTGCTTCCCCTTCTGCAGTCCATTCCTTCCTTCTCCCTCCCTTTCCAGGGGATCCAGCCTCCTGAGTTTCCCACTGGTGCTCGAGTCATTTTCCCTCCTAGGACTGATTTCTCATCTTGCATTGTTTCTCCATCTTTTTACACTCTCCTTGGGCTACATTTTACTTTGCCTCTTTTATTTGGTTGCCTCCATCTTTGCATGTAACAATTCTCCATAGATTCCTTCTCTTCCCATCACCAGTCTGTGCTGGGTTTATGACTTTCATGCCAGAGCTGATGGGAGCCTCGTTAGACATCTGCAATTGTCCAAACCTGTCCGAAAGGAGTTGGCCAGTTTTATTATTATCTTTCCCCTCCCAAGTTTTGAGTGCTAAAGGGAATTCTTGGGCACTGAAAGAAAACATCCCTGAATCCACTCTGAGCTTATTGACTTTTAAATCATATAGAAAGGAAAATTCCCAAAGCTGGGCCACGTAACTGTGGCAAACTGAGATCCCACCCTGCAGCCTTTGGCACAGCTTTGCAAACCAGAGGGTTGGAGCCAGCCCAGCTTGAGACCAAACCTGAGCAGCTGCAATGCCAGCACCCATCCTGGGTCCCTCCGAGGTCCAGGGGGGCATTCCAGGCTGGTAGGAATCGCTCACCCTGCACTCCTGCAGAGCCCCATGCTTCCCTTTGAACCAACAATCCTTCCCCCCTTCTTCAATTAATTCTGTCTCTCCTGGCCACCATTCCAGCCTCTCCTGGCCACAGTTTCTGTCTGTCCTGGCCAACACCCCCAAGTCCTGCCTCAAAATCTCTGTCCCAGCCCTGCTGGCTCTGCCCTGGAGGCTCCTCACCCCCAGCTCTGCTCAGTGACCTTTCCTGTTGGGCAGAGCACGCTTCCCACCACGGAGGGGCTGGAGCAGCCTGTGCCTGTCGCTGTCCCTGCCTCCTCCTGGCCCTGCCAGGCTGTGTCACCACCTCCTGTGTCACCAGAGATGCCACAGTCCCTTCCAGCCTGGCAAATGTCAGCAGGAGGGGCTGGGGCTGCTGGGACAGCCTGTCCATGCATCCCCCTGCTCGCGGGGATGTTCATTCAGGGCTGGGTGACTCTCCTGGAGCACTCTCCCTGCTATAAATAGGAATCCCGAGGATCCCCTTTTAGGAAGGGGCTTGCTCTGCAGCAGGGAGCCCCAGAGGGACAGGGAAGCACGGTGTGAGCTCTAAAGGAGCTGTGCAAACCGTGTCACTGAGGAATGGCCTCCTTGTTGTGAGTCACAAACCTTCTCCCTGCGGTTGTGCTTTCCCTTTTCCCCGCCCTCTGCAGCTCCCCTTTGCCTCGGTGCTGAGCCAAAGAGAGTTTTTGTCTCTTTTTAAAGCTGTTGGTGCATCTCTGAAGCCCAGCTCATGAGCCTGGCTTGGCTCTCTAAAGGAGAGAGCCCCTCTTGTGTCAAGGCAGAGCCTCAGAGCAGGATTTGGGTTCTGCTGAGGCCTCAGCACCAGGCCAGGCTGATACAGGTTTATCTCAGCATCGTCCTCTTGCACAAGGCTGGCCACGGCGCCGACACTTTTCTCTCTAAAACCACCATCAGCAACAACTTCTGCTTCTCACGGGACAGAGCTCAGCTGGCAGGGGGCTGGAGCAGAGGGGTGACAGCCTGATCCAGCCCTTCCCAGCAGGTGAGGGGAATGCAGAGCAAGGAAACCTCTGAGCAGTGAGATTCCCCCGTGAACTGACCCACTTCCCCCACCCTGCTCCCCTACAGATATTTCGGGGCTGCCACCAGCTCTGCTGTGTGCAGACACACTTCCTCTCATTACCAACTATCAGAAAATACACACAGCTCCCACTGAGACATTTGATTTCAAGGCCAGACAGCAAGAAACTTATTCAGATCTCCAGTTTTTCTCAGGAAAAAAAATGCCACACATTTCCACTCACGTGCCCAATACAACAGGGTGGGACTTCCAGGCTTTGGAATCCTGTAACCCCAGGGATATTTTGCACTGCTTCTGAAGTCTTCTTCAAGGCTGCCTCACAATTTTCTGTCCCATGGGACCTCCACCCAACAGCCACCAAGGAGGTCGTGTCCTGACAGGCACCATTTAATCTGAGTCCAGTATGGCTTTGGGGGTGCTAAGAAATGTTTTCAGCAGCCTGGTTCTTGCTTCAGCTGCAAAATATCAAGATGAAGCTGTTCCCACCCAGGGATGAACAAGCATTTCCTTCAGCCAGGGAGGAAAAAAAAGAAGATTAAGGAGAGGTTTTTCACACTCGCATACACTTAAGAGGAAAAAATATTTACATGAGGGAAAAAGGACTTGGCAGGGCCTCCCCAGAGGCCATTTGCTGTTTATGCGTTTCTCAGGCCTGGGCTGAGGCTGCTCAGTCCCTGAGCCGCTGAGGGACTGGTTTTAGGGCTGAGAGATCCCCTTGCTGTGGCTTCTGTGCCTGTGGAATTGTGTCTGTGAGCCCTCAGGCTCTGTTAGTGGCCACTGTGGCTCCCTAGGGCCTTTCCTTTGGCATTCCTGCAGGATCAGAGCCAGGAGGGGCTGCTGGGATCCTCAGGGGGAATAAGGACTGGCTCTGAGCACCTCTTAAGACCAAGCACCTTTCCAGGTGAAATATTCCCTGTTAGGAATGTCCTGTTTTGACAGGAATAGGGGAAGGTGGGTGGCAGCTCCCCCACAGATGCTGAAGGCCTGACTGGTTTTTCCTCCTGCATTCAGCGATGGCTGGGGCTCTCTATCCCTTGAAAGCACAAATTATTATACCTTGGCAGGAAGTGCTGGTGCAATCTCTCCCTACACAATTCCCTGCTGTTGTTTCTGGAAACGAGAAGCCTCAAAATGTGCTGGCCACAATGTCCTCTGCTGCCAAGGCTTCATCGTGGGCTTAAGTGGCACAAAGGACACAAAATCCTTCTCATTGCAACATTCTGGGCTGGCATCCTGCTTTGCATCACTCGTGTTCTTTCCTCAGCCCCACCTGAAGCAAGAGGGCCATCAGGACACCAGGTAACAGAAGCCAGGAGGTTGGGTACCTCTCCAGAGAAACACCTCCATGAGCTTTCCCAAGATGAAGCAGCCTGGGGCAGGCAGGAGTGCCCCACACTGTGCTGCTGCCAGCCCCTTCCTGCAGCACAAATCAGCTCACCACCTTCTTCCAGCCCCAGCCCCAAAGCCCTCAGCTGGGGAAGCTGCAGCTCCCTCCCAGCCCCAGGGGATGCTGGCACTGGTGACCAGCAACAGAGGATTAAACCCTCCCAGCTGCTGCAAGTGCTGCCACGGGGGCACAGGAGCCACCTCTGCTGCCAGTCCAAACTGAGAGGCAGGTGGGTTTTTAACCCCTGTCTGCAGATCCTGATGGGAGAGGGGAAAAGCAGAGAGTGCTGAGCACCCACAACCCCCTCCCCACTGCCAGGGCTGAAAGCTCGGGATAAATTAAGGGAATTTTTGTCCACACTACGTTTGTTCCCTGCTCCTTGAGGTGTTGGTTTTCTTTAATGAGCCCTGAAGGATTCACTTGGAAAATACGGGGGAAATGGCTTTAAGCAAGGACACTTGACTAGAGCATAAATACCATAAATCCTCTTTATTTAAACACGTCAGTCAATAGGACCTGCAATAAATACTCTGAGTTTTGAACATACAGATCTTCATCTCTGTACTGATCTGGCACAGCAAACCCTTTACATTTTCTTGTTTATGTACAGCTCTACGTATTGCTATATATAGATAATGGATATATACACACAGACATATATCTATATATGCACTTGTGCAAAAATGACCTTACCAGGGACAGGAAACAAGGGAATATTTCCCAATCCACTCTCCCTGGCACTGGCAATATTGCACAGAAATTCAGCTGGATGCTCCTGCTGTAGGGAAAATGGGAAAACTGAAATTGCATGCACGGAGAGGCAGAAAATCCACTTTTTTTCATGATGGAGAAAGTTTAAAAAATCTCAGTGCCCCCTTGAATACTGTGCTTGATTCAGCACCTTTACAAACAGCAACTCCAGCTGCCAGATCCAGGGGGATGGGGGTTGTGTGCTGCTCTTACAACACTCCAGGAGAGAGAATCTCCTTCCAAGCTGTGGAAACTCCAGTTTCCAGCTCTGTCTAGAGCCAGGCTGTGTCCCTAAACCCCACCAGAGCTGGCTGGGCTTTGTTTGTACCAGGCAAACACGAGGGTACAATGGAGAGAGGCTGTTCCACAGGGTCTGCTGTAGGAACAGCATCTCCCAGGAGCCAGTGCTGGTGGAACATTCCTGCCCAGGTCCTGAATATGACAAAAAGCATCTCCAGGTGCATCTCCAGGTCGCTGTGGGTGCAGCTGGTGCCCCACAGAAATGTGTTGATGTGAGGGTGTAGCCAAGCATCCTCTCAGCCCAGGCTGGGTGCTCATTGCAAGATGCTCTCTCTGCCCCCAGCAAGAGAGATCAGTGCTGGTGTTTGCTCTCAGAAGGGCTCCAACGAAAGCATAACAAGGGGGAGAAATGCTGGGGCTGCTGGGCTGGAGTCTGGAGACAGCCAAGCTTTCCCACTGGAAGAGGTTTTTGCACAGGGAGGAGATGCCAAGGTGGCCGTGGAGCAGAGAAGCCAAGCAAAGTGTGAAAACAGCCCTGAAAGGGACGCTCCTCTTGCAACACACGGTCTCGGGGGGCCTGGAGTGGCACTGCCTGTCCCCCCTGGGCTCCCCTGAGGCTGCAGACCCGCTCTGGTCCTGCTCCCATTGCAGAGCAGAGCAGTTACCAAACAGGGGGGTCAGCCTGGGGGCTGCCCCAGGCCTGGGAGCTCTGCACAGGCAGCCGGGGAGGGGAACACGGGGGCACCGCCGTGACAAGAGCAGCAGCACCTTCCCCAAGTCCCCCTTCCATCCCCAGAGCCCAGGGACACCGCCAAGTCCCCCTTCCATCCCCAGAGCCCAGGGACACCGCCAGGCCAGGCCTGGTCAGGAAACCTCAGCTTCCCTGCTGCTTTTAGGGTGGCACTTTGAGAGAGAGCAGAGAAGGCAGCAGGCAAGGCAGGCCACCCTCCCTCCTGCCAGAGGAATGAATGTGCTCCTAAACCCATCTCCTTGGGAAATGGATTCATCACCCAGGGGAAATAAACAGCGGGAGGCAGAGGGCTGGCAAAGGCAGCGCCAAAGCCCTCGCCTCAGCCTGTGGGGTTTGAGAGTCCTGGCAGCAGGAGATGGAATTAAAGGTGCAGGAGCAGCCTGTGACCCTGTGCTGGATGAGCCAGCAGGGGAGACAACGAGGCTGGCAGGATAGAGAGTTTTGTCTGGAATTCAGGGAAAAAAGGAGAGTCTAGGACCTTTGGAAAAGGGGCAGGAAATTCAGGACAACAAGGTTGCAGGGAAAAAAGTTAGAGGGACTAAAGCCCAGCTAGAATTTAATCTGGCTGCTGCCAGAAAAGAGAATTAAAAATGCTCCTATAAATACATCAGCACGAGGACAGCTAAGGAGCATCTCCATCCTTTACTGTGGAAACACAAAGGATGAGGGAGAGGCTGAGGTGCTCAATGCCTTCTTGGTCCCAGTCTTTAATAGTAAGACCAGCTGTCCTCCAGGTACCCCCTGAGCTGGAGAACGGGGACCTGATCTCCTGTGACAGGACGGCCACTCCATGGGTGAGGAAAAGTCTGTGGGTGATGCCTACCTGGACTTTAATTAAGCTTTGACACCGTTTCCCACAGCATTCTCCTGGAGAAACTGAATTCCTTTAACGTGGATGGGTCCATTCTTCACTGGGATAAACCTGACTGGGTTAAAAGCCCAGAGGGTGGGGAATGGAATAAACCCAGCTGGTGGTTGGTCACCAGTGGTGTCCCCAGGGCTCAGTTTTGGGCCCAGTCTCGTTTAATATCTTTATCAATGATCTGGATGAGGGGATTGAGCACATCCTCACCAAGTTCATAGGTGACACTAAATTGGAGGGGAATGTTGACTTGCTGGAGGACAGGACAGCTCTGCAGAGGGATCTGCATCGATGGGAATGCTGGGTTAATGCTGGACTCGACCTCCAAGGCCTTTTCCAGCCTAAAAGGGTCTGTGATTCTACACCAGAAGGGAAGAGGTGCTGGGAGGCGAAGTGGAGGCTGCCAGGCAATGCCCTCCTGGGTGGCACAAACATAAATAAACCCTCCTGGGTTTATTTCTTGGAGTAAATAAACCCTGAAATAAGCTCTGCAAAGCCCAGCAGCTGTGAGTGAGGGGGCAGAGCCGTGTGCTGCTCACACATCCGCTCCCTCTGCAGGCTCTCCTTTCCACACTCCTCACCCCTGGCCCGTTTTCAAACATTTGGGGGCATTTAGGAACTGAAATCTCTGCCCTCCCTCTCTGCTGTGCTGGGGCCTCACCTTCACCTGAGCCCCAGGGTGGGGTCCAGTCCCACGGGTGGGGCTGGGGCAGGCACAGCCCTGACACCCCAGGACAGTGCAAGGCGCACCTGTGGGCAGTGCTGGACTGCAGGAATTGCTGAACAATTTGGGATTCGAGGCACTTTGGGAGCAGCCAGTCCTAAAAATGTGGGGATCTGCACGCAGACCCTTTTCCCTCCTCCCTGCTCACTTCCACATCTGCCCAGTGCCACAGCAAGAAGCATTTCCAGCCCTGGCTGCCGAGACAGCCAAAGCTGCCCAGGAACGCTCCCAGGAGGAAAGGACTGGTGTAACCCAGCAGCTTTCTGTCCTGGGGGATGAGGCAAAGACAGCCCTGATGTGGAAACTGCAGCTGCCCCAGTCCCAGGCAGGAGCACAGCGAGGGCAGTATTTTGTAACAACACCCAAGCCGTGTTTGTGACGCTCGCTCCACCAAGACTTTAAAAACAAAAACAATCTGTTTGGCCAAAGCGGATAAAAGCAGTGAATGTAGGGCCAAGCTCCAGCTGGCTGCACACCAACACCTGGGGGTTGTGTCCCCTCTGTGTCCCCACCTCTGTGGCAGTGGCACGAGGTTCAAGCCAGCAGCACAGCATTTGCTTTAGCCTGCTCTGTTTGCAGGAAGAATTTAATATTTGTCACTGATTTCCCTCGAATGAAGTCAGCACCGTGTGTTTTATCAGATGTGTTTAACCTGAGCCAACTCTGTCAGTGTAAAATCCTAAAATCCAATTTAAACAGCGACTCCTGACTTCAGTGCTCCATTTTTTATTGTGCCTATAAAACTTTTTTAATACAAAATATTTTAACAGGCCAAAGTTGGTTTTTTTTTCTCCAGCCATGGAAAGGTTTGGCTTTGGTGGTGCCATAATATTTTTCCCTCCACTATTTCTCTCTTTTGATTCCAGCTGCCCCCAGAACTGCAGAGTTTATATTTCACCAGTTTTACTAATGTTGCCTTAGAGGAAAGAAATCAGTTCTTCAACACCCAGACTCTACTGCAAGCTTGAGGTTTCCTGATGGTGCAGCTGAGCTTTGCAGTACCGAGGTCATTTGTCCAGTGCAAACAGCCCAAAATTCCCTGTCCCCTCCACATCCACGTGCTCTGGATGCTGGAGTGGTTCTGCAAATAATCACTTGCTCATCTCTCAGCTTTGGCTACCCACAGCCACAATATTTGAAGTAAGAAGAGGAAGCCAAAAAAAGAGAACAATTATTTGGACAACAAATCCTGCTCCACAAGTGCTACCGAAATGCAAATAATTAATCATAGAGAAAATACAAACCACAATGCCAACAGAGACGTGCACATGGGAATTCTCTGTGCCAGAGGGCCCTGCCCCAAACTGGTGAGAATTTGAGGCTGCTGGGGGCTGCCCTGACCCCCCATCACAGGGACACCTCTGTGCCCTTGCTGCCCTCACACCACAGCGCCCTGGGCATTGCAGAACAGAAGGGACTGGCAAGAGGCAAAACACAGGAGCTAAAACAAGGCAGGAGACATTGATCTGCGCAATCAAGAGGATAATTCTCATTTCTTCTGAATGCTGTTCAATAATCACAGCCTGCACTGAGCTAAATTGCATCTGCAGCCCTAGAGTGAGTACCTACACCGAGTGTGCTCCTACACCGAGTGTGCTCCTACATTGTGTGCACCTACACTGAATGTGCACCTACACCGAGTGTGCACCTATACTGAGTGTGCTCCTACACCAAGTGTGTACCTACACCAATGTGTACCTGCACCGAGTGTGCTCCTATACCGAGTGTGCTCCTACAACAATGTGTACCTGCACCGAGTGTGTTCCTACACCAAGTGCACCTACACTGAGTGTGTACCTACACTGTGTTCCTGCACCTACGCTGTGTTCCTACAACAATGTGCACCTACAGCGAGTGTGTTCCTACACCAATGTGCACCTACATTGAGTGTGTTCCTACACTGAGTGTGTTCCTACACCAAGTGCACCTACACTGAGTGTGCACCTATATTGTGTGCTCCTACACCAATGTTCACCTACACTGAGTGTGTTCCTACACCAAGTGCACCTACACTGAGTGTGTACCTACACTGTGTTCCTGCACCTACAGTGTTCCTACACCAATGTGCACCTACATTGAGTGTGTTCCTACACTGAGTGTGTTCCTACACCGAGTGTGCACCTACACTGTGTTCCTACAAGAGTGTTCCTACACTGAGTGTGCACCTACACCGAGTGTGCTCCTACAACAATGTGTACCTGCACCGAGTGTGTTCCTACACCAAGTGTGCTCCTACACCGAGTGTGCTCCTACACCGAGTGTGCTCCTACACCGAGTGCCCAGCACTCCGCAGCCTCTCAGCCTCGGCGCTTGTGCAACACCAAGCAAGCAGCAGCTGCCGGCCAGCCCCGCTCCCGCCCCGGCGTGCCCGGCTCACGGCCGGTTAATGTTTATCGGAGGGGCTGCCCTGCGGCCGCTCACGCCACAAAGTGTCACCGTGTCACCGCACCCGTCCTCTGCCGCACCCTCCGAGGACCTGGGGCCCTGCTGGCATCGCTGCCAAGGCAGCAGGTGAGGGCAGGGGCAGACGGAGGGTGAGGGAAGGGCTCTCCGCCACGCTCCTGCCCCTGCTGCAGCGCTGAGCTGCAAAGGTGACGGGAGGAGCCGAGTCAGTCGCAGGGCTTGAGGACGAGAGGGCTTTTAGAGCAGCTCCTCCTTCCCAGCGCCCTTCTCAAGCAGGATCAGGACCACTTTGGGAAGGAAAACAAGGAGCAGCAGGAGCTCCCTGGGTTTTACCCTGCGGGCTGTGAGAGCTCGAGGAGTTTGTCCCCACACGTCGCAGCAGCAGCAGCAGTGACACCCTCCGTGCTCCCTGCCCATCCGGGGGGGTTCCCCTCAGCCCTGCCGGCACCAGCGCTCGGGGCGAGCCCGCAGAGCAGCCAAGGCCACACGGGGACTGCCAGGGGGTGTCGGTAACCAGAAACCCCGCTGCACCCCCGTCCCAGCTCCGGCTCCTCCGGGACGGGGCACGGCGCTGCCCAAAGCCCCTCTGCCTCCTCCTGCATCGGGACTCAGCCCCGGGCTGGTCACTCGCCACCCACCCAGGTCTCCCGGGCACCCAGCGACCCTCACACCCCTAAACTGACCACGGCGCGACCCGACAACGCCACCAACACCCCCCTGGTGCGGGCGAGCGCGTGGAAACGCGGGGCGAGCGCGTGGAAACGCGGGGGCTCCGCACGCCCGAGCATCCCGCGGGACACCACGGCCCCTGGAGCGCCGAGAGGTCCCGGGAGCAGCTTTTCCTGCACCTTTCCCGAGTACTCCTGAAAGAACCCCGCACTTGCACACCCTCCCGGCCGCGGCTCCAGCGTGTCCCAGCGGGGTGTGCCCCCAGCCCAAATCGCTGCTCCCCTCCAGCCTGGGACTGTCCTGTCCTGTCCTGTCCTGCCCGGGGACACCTGGCAGAGCCTGGCACACGGCAAAAGCCCCTCCACACCCAACCCAAGCGATCTGCAGCCGTCCCGCGGTCGGCGCGGCGCTTCCAAGGTGCCATGGAAAATCCAAAGCCTCCTCCCCTCGCAGCTCCCCGGGCTCGCTGTCATCTGAGCCGTGTAGTTAAACAAACCGGGCGCTTCACAAGCTTTTGGCTGGGCGCAAAGCGCTGGGCTGTGATTGTAGCCGCGTGTCACCCGACTTCCCAGTGCCACATTCCTGAGTCCCACAGTCGCAGGCTCACATTCTAGGCAAACGCTCCGTTTATTTCTATTATTAATTGTTTTTCTTCCTGCAGAAAGTCCTGTAGCACTCGGCAAAACAAAACCCCACGGAGCATTGGCAGTTTCTGGGCGGTGATCAAACTGTCCCGGTGCCGGCAGCCCCGAGCCTGCCCCGCCGAGCCGCGCTGCCTGCATCCCTTCCCCGCCGCTTTGTCGCAGATCAAATTCAGGGTTTTTGCCATCTCCGCAAAGTGCCCCGGGCTGGACAATCCTGCCACCCCCGCCCCCGGTGCCCTCCTGGCCTGGAGGGCTCCCACAGCCCCCAGTGGGGTTGTGAGAAGGGCACCGGGAGCAGTCCCACCCGTGCAGGGGGGGTCCAGCCCCGCTCCCAGCTCCCAGCAAGGTCATGAGGTAGTTCAGTCCCAGGCCAGTTCAGTCCCGGCCACGGCCAGAAAGTCCCTCCGAGGGCGAGCATTCTGCACAGCCTCGCATGCCCCACCCTGCTGAGGGACCCCCGGGTCGCGCCCCAAACCAGGGGGGCGGCCAGCAGCCCCTCCACCCTGCCGGGGGCCAGCCCCGCTTTGCAGGGTTCGAGTTTGGGGTTTCTCGCAGCTGTTAGGTTTTAGGCGCTCTCTAAAGAAGAACCACCATTGTTACAAAAGGAGGTTGATTTTCCTTGGAAAGGCTCCTCTGTGCCACCCCCGCGTGCCACGCCAGAGCCCCCAGCACCCTCCCCGCCGGGCACAGTACCTTTGCCGTGCAAAAAGTCCTCGGGGCGAGGGAAGGAGCCCTCCTCGCAGAGCAAGTCGCAGGTTTTATCCGAGGCCAGGGGGTAGCCGTTGTCCTCCTCGTTGTAGTCGCTCCTGCCGTTGCTGTTGGAGTAGCCGTTCGCGTACATCTTCAGGGCGGACCTGCGCAGGCACAGCAGCTCCTGGAAGGCGTACCTGAAGTCGGGGCTCCGGCAGTAGATCAGGGGGTTGAAGGCAGAGTTGACGTAGCCCAGCCAGTTCAAGAGGATGTACACGTACTTGGGAATGATGTTGTCCTGGATGACGTGCACGATGTTGACGATGAAGAAGGGCAGCCAGCACAGCGTGAAGGTGCCCATGATGATGCCCAGGGTTTTGAGGGCCTTGTGCTCCTTCAAGAAGAACTTGGAGGAGCGGCGGTGCCCGGCTCCCCCTTTCTGCTCCTGCTCCTTGTTCTGGGTGTGAAACCTCCCCTCGCTCCTGTCTATCTTCTGCAGCTGCTTCTTGGCCACCTGGAAGACCCTGGCGTACACGAAGACCATGACGACGAGGGGCAGGTAGAAGGAGATGATGGAGGAGGCGATGGCGTAGGCTTGGTTGGTGAAGAAGTCACAGCACATCTCGTTCTCGTAGCAGCGGATGGCGTCCTCGTGGTCTGCCCGGTACCAGTGCATCTGGATGGGCAGGAAGGAGGTCAGGCCCGACACCACCCACACCACCAGGATGACCACGCGCGCCTTGCCCTTGGTCAGCAGGCTCTGGTACTTGAACGGGGAGGTGATGGCGAAGTACCGGTCCACGGCGATGACGCACAGGGTCTCGATGCTGGCCGTGACGCACAGCACGTCCAAAGAGGTCCAGAACTCGCACCAGAAGTTCCCGAACTTCCACATCTCCATGATGATGTGGCAGGCGCCGAAGGGCACCACGGCCAGCCCCATGACCAGGTCGGCACAGGCCAGCGAGGTGATGAAGTAGTTGGTGACAGTCTGCAGGCGCTGGAAGCGGGCGATGGCCGTGATCACCAGCACGTTGCCGAAGACGATGGCCAGCACGATCACCGACATCAGGATGCCCATGCCCACCATCCACACGTCCCGCGACACCGTGGGGTCGGCGGCGCTCTGGTTGGCGCTGGCGTTGCCGCCGGGCAGCTCCGTCCCCGCCGCGGCCATGGCCCGGCGACA